>JXSR01S017027.1:28250-39374 GCA_000969725.1 Ophiothrix spiculata
GGTTACTGAGCCGGTGGCTCTCTGGTTATTAATATATGTTATGTTCAACTTAATTGATGAATATCTGGAAAGATTCAAGTGTATATCTGCTTTTGTTTTTACTTAACAGGTCTAAGCAAAATCTATTATCAGAGAATTTTTTGAGAGTAACTTAACTGACATGCATTGACAAAATCTCGCTCCTAGGTGCACCCAACGAATTCAACAGAAACAAGGTGTCAATAATTGGGAAGATCATTTCTTTAAATAGCATGAAAAGAATTTTAATGCAGATTTCAAAAATATCAGGGATGATCATGATTGATACAGGAGTTCTTGGTGTCATAATGCATATTTTTTAACAATTTTTGATGCTTAATTCTAAACTTTAGAAACCTTTAAGTTTCTGTAAAATAAAAACGAAGGCATATATTTACTTGAAGTTTTCCAAATATTCATCAATTAAGTTGAACTACATAACATATGAATAGAAATGGCATAACTCATCTCCTTCTACCTCAGGCCAAGAACTGATTGAAGACCCCTTATACAGCGGGATTACTGGGTGCCTCCTCCTCCTCATCTCAATCCCCCGAGATATACTTTGATCATCACTAACTAGGTGGGATTTTATAAGCCTTTTCTTTATCTGTGCATGAAGGTAATCCTACTCACACGCGTGCAATAGATTACCAATACAGCGTTCGACTTAAAAAAGATCTTTGCACCTGACAGTATTGTGTTGCATTCAATTATATGCACTTGCATTTCAATTTTTGTTTATATCAGTTCATGATGTAATAACTTTTGTGGGAATTTAGTGATGATCAAAGTATAGATGTTGAATTCACTGAACAAATTTTGACAAATAGATTTGTTTGAGGAAACAAGACAGTAATGGGCTATTCCAGAAATAAATGGTACCCCCCCCCCCCCTAAAGAAGACCAGCCTTTTTTGCTTAAATATTTGGTGATTTCCCAGGTTTCAAATTGCATGTGAAAAAATTGGAAAAGCAAATTCCAATGTCTTCTTTTTCCCTTTAGCTTAAAATTGTGATTTTGGGGAGGATTCCCATAGCTCATAACAGAAAAGAGTTGGGGAAAAATGGGAATGTCTGTATCTTCTTTACCCTCTCCTGCTATAAAGGAAAACTTGTGTGATGAATTCCCACAACAAAAAATATAGTAATCTTGTGTCTTTGTGTGTGTATGGGGGACGCCATTCATTTCTGGAATAGCCCAATACAACAAAAAAAGAATTTAAACTGGTTAATCTTGCATGTAAATTTGTTATGAATAAAACATAACTTTTAATTGTACTATTTTACAAACATTTGTATTTACATAATTTACAAAATGATAACATTGTTATAGTACATGATTATGCAGCATATAGTCTTCTCTCGATCTGGGTAAATCAACTATTCAGATATAGGCCTACTCTTTAATTAGGTTAATTCAAAACCCTGATAACACACACAGATTTTCCGGTCACATGCACTGATTGTATTTATTAAGGCCTCAAATTTCCTGTGATTTGGAACAGACAAAAAATGTAAAATCATGTAATGTTGAAGCAAAATCCATAAACTGTCATTTTTAGGAAATTTTGCTCTGTATAAAGAACTCTTTTCCAGGATATTTTTAGACAATTCAGATAAATTTAATTTAAATGACGTATATTCCTAGCTCTTAAAAGCAGTAGTAATTTGGAAAACAAGCAAATATTGATATATTTTCAAGTAGTTATCAAACATGAAAAACACGTTTAATCATCTTAACCAACACATTCTCGGTCGTCTTTTCACCACTCTCTTGAGTCTTGACTACAGCTATACCATTTCATTGAGGCAGATCGGGCTACCTATGTAAGGCTTGTCAAAAAACCAAAATTTGATTTGTAATCATGCAAATATTAGGCAATGTATGATGCATATGATGTCCGTGTACATGATTTTGTGTACAGCAGAAAATCATGGAAACAAGTATATTTGAAAAACGGAATTAGTACACTCCCGCTCAAAAGTATTTTCGCATAATTAAAAACGTTCAGAAGTGTCATACTTTATAATAAACAACCTAAAATCATCAAAGATTCATACTATTATAGGTAACTTATCTATTCAATATGAATAAATCAATGTTTGTTTTAATATTTAATCTCCCATTGCCATAGAAATGGCTGATTTATGGGCCATATACAAATACACCACAAGTATAAATCTCATTAATATGTAGCTTATCAACTTTTCATAACCTCATTATTACGTTGTAACTGGATAGAATATTTTCAGGGTGTCAGTTTTAAAACAAATGCGCAGAAATGTATATAAACTCAAGATTTTTTTATGTGCAGACGAAAGGAGTAATGTGCATTATGCGCCATATTTTTCAAATACATTGGATGCAATTCCGGATTAGTTATTTCAATAATTATACAATATAGACTTGTGTCACTTGTGAATATTGGATAAACACCTTTGAGATATGGCTGAATAAAGTTTTTGTGCGGAAATACTTTTTGAGCGGGAGTGTATATGGTATTGCTGAATATTCTAGAATCAATCAAGTCACTAAAAGTTACTAAAAGTGAAATGTCACCTCATCCTGATGTGGTTAGAACACCTGGCATTGTCACATTATAAAAATTTGCATTTTAAGAGCCATATTTTTTCTCCGTAGAGTGGCATTTATACCTGGCCTTTGTTTCCATTATGCTAAATATTACATAATCTCTTGAATGTACATCAATGTACATTTTAAGCTCTCATGGAGCTTGCCCAGTACGAGCTTGCCCCATTATGAATCCATTTGATATATAAGTGCATTTTACATGTCAACGCACAAATGCCATTGACTTAACCTGATTTCTGCAAACCGAGTGAAGTTCAATAAGGTGTCTTTTTAATTATACATGGACTTTGTAAACGTAAGTGAAAATGACAAGAGGCTCATTTACCAGCTAGTTTTATATGAACAGTCACATATAATGTTACATGATCAAGGAAATGAGTATACAGAGCAATGAAGGTAGAAACCTCTTTTGTTTTTCATTGTTTGTAAAATTCAAAAATTCTGTTTTCCTTGAACCATATATTTGTAGATCAAAATGTAGCATTTTTAAGGTACGATTTCTAGACTGTAAATAAAAACCAACATGACTCATTTCCCTTGATCGTGTCACAAATGGAACTCAGAATCCAAAGCCACCATTCCTCAGGATGCAGGGCCATCAAGCATCTACCAGGCTTCACATTTACATGCATAAGACCCAGTACTATGGAATTTTGTTTGTTTACATTATCCAAGGAATAGTGGATTTTGATTAGATAAGGCTGTGTTCACACATAATAGTCAAGACTAGTCATGACCGGCTCTAGAGAGAGACAACTTAGCAGTTGCGTTCACACTGGAACATGACTTACGTCTTGAAACTAGTGGCGTGTCACTTCTGGTCGCGAGCGAAGCACTTTCTATAATTGCGTTCACACTAGGAATTTGCTCATGAGCAAAAAATATAGTCATGACCAAATTCTTATGTGTGAACACACCCTAAGTGATGCTTGTTAACAATATTTTGCATAAAACATGTGATATTTTTCTAAAGTACGCCTCTGTGATATTTGTCTTCCACAAGACAGTTTAGAGCTACTTCAAAACTCAGCCGCCTGGAACTAGCAGTTTTGTGAATGCCTTTGTTTATAGCAACCAATCAGACCTGGCAATTCAGTCTCGAAGTGTTACGTGTAATCGGGTTATCACCCTAACAACTGGTTCACGCTTTCTAGTTTTGAACCATGATCAAAATGATCACCATACAAAAGTATAGCATACATCGTTGTCAGGGGATGTGCGTGAACCAGTTACTGGGGAAGTTACATAATCACTACGATACTGAATACCGGGCAGTCAACTACCGGTTGAGTTTTGTAGTGAAATAATCTTCAGGGATTCCAATACAAAGGCCAAAGTCTCCCATTTTTTTTTGTTGAGAAAAATGCAAATGTTAGTCTTAATCTACTGTCTCATGTATGGGGGTACCCAATTTTAGTTTCAGCAAGGATGTGCAGCTCAAGCATGGGAACCCTACCAACCTCCTAAATTTACAGGTCTCAGCAAAATATAAACTCATTGTTCATAATTATGGCAATGTGTACTCTAATTTTTATAAATGCTTCTCATACAAATTTAAGAATTTCGGATGCCAAATATTGCACCCATGCGTAATAAGGATTTGTTTGAAAATTAACCCTTTAGAGCGGCACATCCCTGCATACCTTTACTTTATTTATAAGTCCTCCCCCACCACCACCACCAGCACTCTCCCAGGCATAATGGAAGGCACACATATTAGGCCCTTAGGCTGCGTTCACATAGAAGTATACGCATGGGTATACGATATTCGCTATTTGCTGACAAAGTGTGACATCAAAATCAATAGTTGCCAAGTGACTGGTTCACGCTTATTGCAATTTGAACCACGATCAAAATGATCACAACACATATTTAGGCAAGATCAGCAAGAGTCAAGAGATGGCGCCCTTCATTTCAAAAACTGTTTGCCCACCTATGACATCACAAGTGGCCTCTGCTCATTTTCCCATAGAAAACAATGCAAAATTTTATACCATTTTAGCTTAAATGAGCGTCACTTTCATGATTTCTAGTTGAGTAGATGTTGTTTATTGGTCATTTCCAAACACAACCCTGTATTCATTTCATTTAGTAACATGATTTAAAAGGGATAAATATTGAAATGAAAAATTTTCCCCATAGACTTATACACTTAAGAAGTCTGCTGAATTCTGCAGACTTACCATGGTAAAATCTGGCCCTGATCATACGGTTTTCGGTAATTTTGCCAAATCTTCTTTTTGCTCTAACTTTAAAAGTACTTAACCTAGAAAGTTGGTTGAACCACCATTTTGTTGCACCTTTAATTTAAATCCACTTTCAAGAAAATATTTTAATTTTCTAAATTTTATGAACATACCTAACATATTCAATGGGTAGCCAACTGAGCGTGAACAAAACGTGAACCAGTAACCAGGATATGACGTTTTCACTTTGTCAGCGAATACGCTCCTGGGGAGGCACTCATGTATTTAGTTGGTTTTTTTTTTTTAATTTTTTTGTATTTTTCTCAGCCATAAAGCTGTACAAATGTAAAACAGAGCCAAAATATATGTTGAATATGAATGATTTAAGAATTTCAACACCCAATAAATGTTTAAAAAGTTGAAGTTCAAAGGACCTGTTTAAAGCACTTATTTGCTGAGTTACTTTACTTTGAAAATAAGGTTTGGTATTCTTTTGTACAGTAAAAACTTTTTCGCAGGTATTAAAAATTAGGGTCGGTCGGAAAAGGCCAAACAAACAATATTTTTTGGCATTATTTTAATATGCCTCCACAATATAATGTGACCAGTAGAGATCAATGAATAAGTAACATGTTAGGTTTCACCATGATGGGTCTTACCAGCAATGTGATCTGTGAAAACCTCATCTATGAAATTAGTAACATGTCGTCACGCTAATGAAATAATGGCCTTACTTCAATGGCTGCCATATGACATTTCTGTGTGTATACTTATTCTTCTATGGTGCCAACTTGTCTAATACAATAATGCACTCGCCATAACACATCATTAAAGATGGGTATTGATTTCAATCAATATGCTGTAAAGCACAGCATTAGCCTTTTGAGAATGGTAGATATTACACAACTGAATTGAACATGTTTTGTATTTATCAGGTTTTACCCAAACTGAAGTAAGCCCTCTTCTATTGTTTACCCACTTTGATTGGAAATGTAGGATATAAATGTTACATACGATAGCCATGGTAGTTAGGCCATTATTTTATTAGCGTGATGATGTGATAGGTTTCTCAGATTTTATCACATACCGTAAAGTGCCAGTATATGGCACATCATATTTTTCAAAATATAGCATTTACCACGAAATCAAGAGATATGCTTGGCTAACAGATGCTAAAACTTGCATTCACCTTAAATCAGAATTAATAATAATGTGCCGTAATTTTTCAGCCACATTTTCATGATGACGCGAAACAGAAACTGGAAAAACATGCTATACATTGGCACTCTCCGGTAATTTATCTAAGGCACATTTTGTCATGTGAATGCAAGAAAGTTGTATCTGCAATGGCTGCCATATGTCATCTTCTTTTAACATCTTATCACTAGGATATGAAACCCCTCAAATTTCTCTCCCATACGTCAGTGGCTGTAAGAGCTAATGACCTCAGATTGGACATTGCAAATATATATATAAAAAGGCAGCTATGACAGATAAAGCCCTTTTACACGTACACAAATATTAAGTCTTGATCCTTGGAAAGTTATGCATTCATCGTGAAGCATTAAAATTTTGAAGACTTTGCATCATAAAACATGAAAAGGCAACTGTTAAGTTTTACTTGTGCTACATTGCTTGCTGGTGAGATACAAGCAATGAAACTTGATCAGGCACAACCCCTAAAACAGTACACTTAACCTTTGTCAAAGTTTGGAATAGACACACATTCAAATCTGTGTGTTGGCAAGACCACGAATACTCCAAATATGAGCCCAATGTCAAATGACACTAAATTCATCAGGAGCACTAGAAGATACACTCCCGCTCAAAAGTATTTCTGCATAATTAAAAATGTTCAGAAACCTCATTTTTTATAATGAACGACATAAAATCATCAAAGATTCATACTAGCATATGTAACTTATCTATTCAATATGAATAAATCGCTGTTTGTTTTAATATTTAATCTTAAATTGTCATAGAAATGTCTGATTTCATTGGCCATATACAAATACACCACAAGTACAAATCTCATTATCATCAATTTTTCATAACCTCATTATTACCTTGTAACCGGATAGAATATTTACAGGTTGTAAGTTTCAAGACAAATGCGAAGAAATGTATATAAACTCATTTTTTTATGTGCAGACGAAAGTAGTATTGTGCATTAGGCCTGACGAAATACCCACCTAGAAATGTGGTATAAATTGATCCTTGTACCTCAATTGTTAGTTTTATATACTTGTATTTTGACCGGAATAAAAATTGAATATAAACATCAAAATATTTGATCTAGATGGTCTAATTATCCATATATCACAAAATTCAGTCAGTGAGAAGTTCTCACTCCGGTGAGGAAGTCTAGTGACGCTTCGCCTTACACGCTATATTCATCAAATGCAATGAATGTAATTCGGGATAGGTTAGATCGCTAATTATACAATATAGACTCTGTCAAAAAATTATGAAAATCGGACAAAAGCCTTGTGAGATAGGCTGAATAAAGTTTTTGTGCGGAAATACTTTCGAGCGGGAGTGTATCAGTGATCTCCATTCTTATCCTTCACCCATATGACTGCATGTTGATTGAGGAAGACCTGCTACCTTGAAAATCAAATAAATACTGCTAAATATCCACACAACATAGACCATTTAGACATGGATGGTCAGCAGCACTGGGTGATCTCTGAGAACACATTTCTTTCTTATCTTATGAAAGGTCTATAAAGCCAGGGGGGTACCGTCTGAACAGTCAGCTCCATCTGGTATCCCATGTGAACAAGTCTCTTGCTATTCAAGGCGGTATAGCTAATGCGTCACTACCCATACTCTCAGCTCTTCTTTACCTATCCTATTTAGTACATGTCTAGTTGTTTAATTTTTAACCAAGAGGGGTAAACCATCCAAAATGATTTTCACAATTATTCTGTTTGCCAGCTCTATTTTGTAACCAATTCGTAAACTTGGTTTAAATACCATGCTTTGTAGCCAACTTTTTTCTGAAATTCAGATTTTAGAGGAACCCTTTTTAAACCAGAGAGGCTGAAAATGCATCAGTTCTTGGCAATGCATTTACACATATCCACATGTATGCTTCTGACAAGCAATACATAAAAAGCATTTGCCCGGTATTATTTCCTGACCCTTGATCATTGGCCATTGATTGTCATGAGATCAAATCCTCTTGAGTGACATGTGTGGTGTTCTTCAATAAGATGTGCTCCTCTCAGCCCTGGTGTCAAATGGGAAACAACATTCTTCAGTGCTGAGATGGTATTTCAGGCTTGCAGCAAAAGCTACAATATTGGATTCTACCCTGGAGTCTGTTCCAATCACTTCAAAAGAGGGATGGGCACCGCGACCTGTGCAAATACAGGCCGTCCTCTTTATCCTGTATTTCTCTACGACACCACCATCCATGTCTGTATGGTCTATGCATACACAGAGACACCACATAGACATTAATTATTATTGTTTGTCACTGTGCCTCCCGTTCCTTCAATTAGTTCAGCCTCAGGAATAACTGGAAATATTAAATTAGGTTGAATTTTATCGGGAGTTTCAGGTATATTTGCATTTCTACTGGGAGTTCCTGGTATATTTACATTAGTTGGTTGTATATATGGATAGTCTGGTGAAATATCGCCATAACCTGAACCATACTCAGAAAAGGCGTTATCTAGCGTTGGTTCAAATCCTGCTTCTGATGGTAGGTCTGTTCCATGACCTAGTGGATTAGCTGTTCCAAATAAAATCCCATCACCATCAGGAACACCACCTACAGATAGTAAAAGAGATGAAGTTTATCTCGTATGTTCAAATTGATTAATACACTTCATATGAGACATTCTTGAGATGTGTTGGTAATGAATTTAAGGTAGCGCTGTAATCGATTGTCGAAAGTATCGATTATTGGAAGTATTGATTATCGATCGACATGTCGATACACAAAATGGCGATATCAATACCAAACGACATCAAGGCCACATGTTCAAGGCCTAGGTAAAAAAATACATGCTTGAAATAAAAGAAAGAGCTGATGAGACTTTCAATGATTTCCTTCTGTCAATCTTACTCTCCCCATATTTCAGTCGTTCCCCCATGTCTTTTAACAATAAAGGCATGATGAAATTGCAAATTTCCGATGTTCATAACGTACCCATTTTTGTTTTTGTACTATGCATGATGCATGTAGTTTTCGCTATTAAGCTTACACTTGTTAATGGTAACTCAAGCCTGTATTTCAAACTGTGTAATTATCGATAATGTTGTTGACATGTTGGATGTTTGTCTCTCGACATATCGATACTCAAAAAGCCTATCGATAACAGCACTAATTTAAGGGCAACTTAAAATTCAACCAGTGGTTTACTGCAGTGACACCAGCATTATCAAGGAGCAGATGAAGATCTTGTGGGTCAAATCATTTAACTTTGTGAGTAAATGAGTTGTTAATATTTATAAGATATAAAATGCATCGCAAAGCACACACTACAAGCGTCTTGGATCAAAGACGTATGGGTACAGGTATCCTCGAGCATTTTACGTTTCTTAATCTTAAAGATGGCAAATTTTAAGGTTTAAAATGCAGGGTGAAGTGTTTATTTCACAGAATTTACCAAATATGGGGTTAAATTTCCATTTATTCCAGAAGATAATGGAGCAAGTTCCACTAGAGCTTAGAATGTACATTGATGTGCATCTAACGGATACTACACATGCATGACTTGCGCTCTGTGAGTGTGTGTGCTTTGGTGGGTGACTTTGTAGGACACAGAATTATGACACACAAGCACAGGCATGTGCACACAGTTGAATACCCAAGACGAATCCACATCTGGTTGACGCATCGTGTAGACACAATCTACATTCCTGGAATGTATATCAAGGTAGATTCCAGCTCTAGTGAAGCTTGCCAATATGTTTCCCAAAAATGTATTAACAAGGGAAAAAGCCTCTTGCCCATCCCACCCTGTATACACTACCCGGGGGGATCACTCAAGTATAATGCTGCAGGCATAGCATGACCAAGAAAAAGGTGAATAAGGGTTGTTTTTGAGGAATGAAGGGTGTATCAGGTGACACCGTCTAGGGTATCAAAAACAGCAATTTTCAAGAAATAGGGTACTTTTTCAAACCCTAGTGTGAAAACGATTTAGGGTGTGACCAGGGGGAAAAGGGTATATTTTGGCTTCATAATGCTCCACCCTTTAGGGGGTGTTTTGAAAAACTGGTCACGTTATGCCTGCAGCATTATACTTGAGTGGCCCCCTGGGATACACTACTCTATGCTGTGTTTCATTGGTTACTTTACCTTGAATACTTATGATGATGCTCTCTAGATCAGAAACTTTCTTTCTAAGCATTCCTAGTTCAAAAAATATGGCTTGAAGCTCCATATCCTGAAAGAGAGGAAATCAGAACTTGTTATTCAAAACAATATATGGTACTTAACACTAAAGCTATTTGCATGTTGCACTGTACATTAATCTAACCATCTATAGTTCTCGCTAGCTCAGTCGGTTAGTTCTCGGACTGCTCGTTTCGCGTTCGAATCTAGCTGGAGCTGAGTGTGCGAAAACTGTAAATTCCCAGGGAGTCCAGGTAGTGATTTAACCCAATGATTAGAACAAATTGTATATGCTCTGTAAAGTGTGCTGAGGCCAGGGGCGGACTGGGTTCTCAAACCGGCCGTGGCAAAATATTTAAAGCGGCCCTTTTGACCATGGCAGCGAAGCGAGCGTAGCGTGTAACTCGCCTTAGGGCCTCTGTGGGGGTCCAGGGGGCAAAGCCCCCCGGAAAATTTGGGTATTAATGCAAATTTAGGGCTCAAAGAACGCGGATTTAGTGACTATTTTTGAAGCAAAAATCATAGAAATATGCACAACACATTATTATTTAATTAATTAATTAAAGCCCAAAACCAAGCGGCCCATGTGGCGATCGCCAAAACGCCACCGTTGCCAGTCGCTTATGGCTCAGGCCGGACGGAATTACAAGTCAGGGGAGGCGTAGTGTACTATAAATCACCTGCATTTTTTTTTACCACACCACTAAATCAATGTCCGAGATGAAAAGTGTCCCAAGAGTCAAGTGTGGGACTGTACTGTGTCTTTTTCCCCATTTTGTCCAATGAATCGAAAATTGGGAGTTTATATTCACTGATGTATTGGATTTGTGCAGTATGTGACATGTTCAAAGGGAATGAGTTGAATGATGGAAATACAGGGTGTCCCAATAAAAATGTTATTTTTGCTCATATCTCAGAAACCAATAGACAAAATATAAAACTTTTTTTAGAATAATAATTAATATAGTTTAG
>JXSR01S017030.1:0-18604 GCA_000969725.1 Ophiothrix spiculata
ACTTTAATTTATCATTTTTTTAAATAACTAAATTTCATCGGAAATAAAGAAGGAAAATGATAATTCTAACATGCCCTGCAAGTTTCAGCCTCATAGCATGCATACATTTTTCACAATGGTAACTTAAAATTTTTCGGGGTTCCCCCACACCACAACTTTGACAGCCTACCCTAACCCCACCTAAAGTGGTACCCACCCCCCTAAGTTTGTCATTAAAATGACCGCAAAGGATGTAAAATAGATTTCCAAATGCATGCGCACATCGTACGAACGACGTACGTGACGTACGACCACCCTACGTTTGCTACGTCCTCTCTGCGTTTTTTGAAAAAACGTAGAGAACGTGGCCTCTCGAAAAAAACGTTCGAACAAAAAAACGCACGACGGGTTGTGACCAGCGCTTTAAGCGTACGTTTTGTTCTATACGGTGATGTGTGACAGAGATTTTAAGTGTGCGAGATCATTTGTCTCACTCAGACTTTCACGCCTGTGTAAGTACATTGTTTTTGTGATATACAGTTGACCCAATATTATTATTTGTAGTTTGTCACGGGCCAATGGCATGTATCAATGAAATGACACCTATCCAATGAAGTTCATTAATTTTGTACAAACGTATGACAAAATTGCTACTACAACTTACTATAATTTTATACATTTATGATGAAGCTTAGCATTGTTTTCATGGTGTTTTTTTTAGCATCCCTTGCTTATACTAGCAACATCATGTTCCTACCATTCGTAGGCGACGGCAGTCATTATTTTGCCTTCAAAGTCATTGCTAAGGAACTCATTAAGCGAGGACACAACGTCACTTTTCTGGTTGATAATCGATTCGAAGCTGAAGTCAAAAAAGATGGAAGGAAATATGGCTTCCACGTAGATATTTACAAATCAAAATTTTCGAAGTTGGAATATATAGAATTGCTTCAGAATATTACATCCGCTGGATTAAGAGGACGAGAAGAATTTCTTGCTTTTGTGTTTGATCTAATGAGCAACAGCGATTATGTTCCAAAACAAGTGTCTGAATGTGACGATTTACTTGGGAATGAAAACCTAATGAGCCGACTGAGAGAATCCAACTTTGATGTCACAATCCAAGATCTTCTAATGCCATGCCCAGTAGTACAGTACCTCAGGAGACCTTTTGTTATAATCCATACTGCACTGACTGTAGCAACTTTGACGTCACTTGCAAATCGCGTACCTTTCAATCCATCGTATATGAACGAATTCATGACTGGGTATGATCATAGGATGACTTTTCAAGAGAGACTTACAAACACTGTAAACTTTCTTGTGTTTGCAATTTTCTCTCAGGTGAAAGCCAATCCCCATAGGATTATTCAGGAAAAATATCATATGAAAGATATGTCCTCCTTAGGCATGATGGCCCCAAGATTTACAGATGCTGATATGTGGCTTGTAAATGGCCATTTTGTTTTAGATTTCCCTCGACCATTGCCTCCTAATATTGCCATGGTGGGCGGGCTAACAACAACACCAGCTCAACCCCTTACACAAGTAAGTATATACAACCAACCTGATACTTTAAATTATCTGGCTTCAACATAAACTGAGATGTTGGGATATTTATGCCTATCGGGACAATGATCGGCCAACATCGGTATACTGATGTTTGCTGAATGATGGGCTAATGTCGTAAAGGCAGCCAACTAACCAAACTGGCTACAGAGAGCAACAGTTTCATGGCAAACCCTCACCTAACGCTCATTGGGTTCCCAATCATCAGACGGGATAAAGTCTGCATGTCTTCAACAAACCAGTCTGAATATACGTATGTACATTCAGTGGTGTCAAAAACATGACAGACCGGAGCCATTCCATAGAGTCTGTACTCCAGAAATAGTCGATAGAGGGCTCAACCAGTGAGTTAAAACTACATGGGAGCATAATTTAACAGCGTTATTTCATCTTTGGAATTAAGAGCGCACACGCTCAGGCATGCTAAGAAACAGATTTCAAAGTATAGACCTCTGGAAAGGCATCCGTTACTGACAGTTTCATGACAAACCCTCACTTAACGCTCATTGGGTTCCCAATCATCAAACCAGGGATTATAAATAAATTCGGGATAGGAATCTGGTATACCTTGCCAACGGAAAAAATGAAGCTTCGGCGCAAATTTGTAATTCGACGTCACAAAATTAATTATGTATTCAACCAATCACGTACAAGCTCATTAGTATGCCCGGTTTTAGCTAATTTTGTCAACAAAATGTTCCGGAAATTCTCTTGAATTTCAGTACAATAAAAATGAAAAATAAATAGAACCAGACCCATACAGCATTAGATACACTAATTCTGAACAACTTTTGGCTGATGGTACTATAAGCTCACCGACACAAAGAGTGAAATTTCCATTTGAAACCGGCTGACCTGCGCTGATAAAGCTTAAAGATTTCAAGGCACACACATGGGCACGGGAATTCCCATGCGCAATGTTCTTCGCCTGTTCTGCGCATGGTTGCACATTTGATTGACAGAGACCCCGCCCATGTAATCTTAATGACACCTTAATGACTACCAAATATGGTCAAAAAATGGCTTCTGCAGAAACGCTAGGGAGACAGGGCCCTGATCAGACGGGATAAAGTCTGCATGTCTTCGACAAACCAGTCTGAATATACGTATGTACACTCAGTGGTGTCAAAAACATGACACGACCCGAGCCATTCCATAGAGTCTGTACTCCATATCTACCTACCTACCTACCTACCTACCTACCCACCCTACCACCTACCTACCTACCTAACTACCTACCTAACTGACTACCTACCTAACTGACTGACTGACTGACTGACTGACTAACTGACTGACTAACTGACTGACTAACTAAGCTGCTACTCACGAGTTTCATACCACACTCTCACTTAGGACCATAGAGTACGATAATCGTCAGGCAGATACCGATCAGAGCGCTCTGGTGGTCACACTGCAAGACCATAACAATTCTCAGAATTATGTGGTGTTGAGAGCAGACTGGAATTTTAATTAATTAATTGAAAGAATTCATTGGTACTAATATAGAATAAAAGTCCACTTACGTGTACGTTTCGGCAACCAGCTGTTGCCTTTATCAACACTGAGATGAGACTGACGCTGCTTGTTGTTTCTTAGTGACGACTTTGGTGTTGCCAGTCGAACTTTTGTCTTGAAGCAGCATCTCATCAAAAACGTGATTTAGGAAATATTGTCCATCGTCTCTATTCATGGTGGTTCCCCCTTTCTTGCGGATTCCTATAGCCTCTTTGATCCAACGTTTGTAATTGTTCTGTTCTTTGCCTATGATCTTTGCTTCCCTCAACCGATGATATGATTCTTGTCAACAACATGATCTGTGGTCGCTAATCTGTGCACGATGGATAGTGATGCCTTTCTGCCTGCTCTGGTGGTCACACTGATATTTTTTCAACTTTTTTTTTGTGCTCTTCCATCCTGACACCAAGTTTCCTGCCTGTTTCTCCTACATAACACATATCACAGTTGTTGCAAGGAAATTCATAGATGACATCAGTGGTGTCAAAACTGTCTCGTTGATCTTTCGGATGTACCAGCATTCTACGAAGTGTGCAGTGTGGTTTCATAGCAGAAGCGATATTGTATTGTTGAAGAGTTCGAGATACCTTTTCCGTAACGCCCTGGGCATATGGAAGGACAACCATACCTCTGCAGTGATCCCCCTGGTCTTTCTTGCTCTTTGACTGGCGTTGTGATTTAGGGGTGTTCTATGTTGTCTTTGACCCTGTCGAAAGTTCAATTGGGGTACCCACACACTTTCAACGCTTCCTTGATTTCACATTCTTCCTGATCTTTGTCAACCACTTTCGTTACGATTCTGTCCATGCAATCATATAATGTCCTGATAACACCTTACTTATGGTAGAGTGGATGGTTAGAATTATAGTCCAGATACTGGTCTGTGTGTGATGGTTTTCTGTACACAAGCAGTTTTACATACAAAAAGGGTGTCTAAGAATGGAATCTTCTCCTCCTTCTCCTCTTCACAGGTGAACTTAATGGAATCGGACTAATCGATGGAATTTTAATGATCTGTTAACTTTTCCACAGCATCTTTGTTTATCATTTCTGAGACATCGTCGACATAACGGAACCATAACTTAGGTTTAACATCCATAGGTGCGGTTGAAATGGCTTGCTGTTCCAATGATTCCATGAATATATTTGCCGCTTTTGGTGAAACGGGGCTACCCATGGCGGTACCAAAAATTGGCGGTAGTTCTTCCCTCGAAACATGAACTATGTCGATATCAAGATGAAATATAACAACTCTATCACATCATTACTCTGTAAATTAAATTCGCAAGAAAGGGGGCACCACCACGAATAGAGACGATGGACAATATTTCCTAAAGCACGTTTTTGATGAGATGCTGCTTCAAGACAAAAGTTCGACTGGCAACACCAAAGTCGTCACTAAGAAACAACAAGCAGAGTCAATATCATCTCAGTGTTAATAAAGGCAACAGCTGATTGCCGAAGCGTACACGTAAGTGGACTTTTATTCTGGATTAGTACCAATGAATTCTTTCAATTATTTCACTACCAATCCTGATGAATCTGTTCAAGGAGACTGGAATTCTGTTTCAGACGTGGCCTGTACTTCAAAGGAAAGTCAGAAAGTGCACAAGCCTTTGAGGGGCGTGCCTAATAACAACATACAATTAAAGATAGACTACCTTTGTAAGAAAGTGCACAAGCCCAAAAATGTATACTTTTATATGGTTTATGCAATTTGTATGAGAGTTAGAGTACCAAACGGTTTATGCCATTTGAAGGTCTACCACATCCTTAAACTGTAATCAAGATTGTATAAATTTTATCATCTGCTGTAGGAATGGGAGACCTTTCTGAATAGTGCAGGTGATGACGGCGTGGTGTTATTCTCAATGGGTTCCTATGCCACTGGTGTTGATGAGAAAGTTGCTGCTGTATTTGCTGGTGCATTCGCTCAATTAAAGCAAAAAGTTATCTGGAAATTAAACGGAAAACCTGCTGTAACTTTGTCGCCGAATGTCAAGATGGTTGATTGGATACCGCAGAACGATATTTTAGGTACATGAAAAATATGTAAATGATCGAAATTATTGAATGTTAAATACAGTGTGTCCCAGGAATTAAAACAATACAATATTTGCGCATAAAGTTCTAGACTTCACCGGATAGTCAGAAAATATGTAAAGGTGTTATTTTGTAGTCCCTGAAATAGACTTCAATATTTGTTTCATTACAATCTGTAATCTAAAACAGAAGTTATGCTCTATCTAAAATTTGGATGTAAAATTTTCTGGTGCAATTTCACGATTCCTCTTGAACATTTTGAATAAAGTTGCATTGAGGAATGTCATTGATCTGCTCAATCAACCATAGCAATGTTGACTAGTTATTGAAAATTGCTAAAGTAATACCTTTTTATAAAAAGAACGATGTTGAAGAATTTTTTTAATAATTAATTTATTTATTACGGTTTAAAATACCAGAAATGCAGTCCGGAGACTGAAACAACTGGCTTACAATACACAATACACAAATTACAAATTACCATGATATACAGAGACAAAAGCATAAATTGCAGAAACGCTATGAAATAGCAACAGAATGCATTACACAATGAAATAATGGGAATTCAGTCTGTCAACGGCTGCTGGAAGTGTGGATTTTCTGTATCTGGTGGGTCTGCATCTGGGTGGGTCAAGTTGATTTGAAGTCCTTAGATTACGACTATGCCTAGCATGTTTGGAAGTAGGCAACATAGCCCTATGACGGTCAGAATTAAGGATGCTTTGGCCAAACCCATGCAGAAGATGTTCACGTCTTTCGACCAGAGAACAGAGTTCAAGTTGTTTCAAAGCCTCTGCATAGGATTCGTGCTGGTTTCCTAGGATGATACGACAAGCTCTTTTCTGAATAAGTTCCAATTGGTCAGCTTGTTGTTTGGTAATACTACTGTGCCACAAGGGACTGGCGTATTCAAGAATGGGCCGTACATACATCCTGAAAACCGAGGTCAAATCCCCTGCAGAGGCCCTAAAGCGTCTAAGGACATAAAGCATATACATTCTTTTGGCAGCCTTAGAGATCATTTGATTAACTTGGATATCCCAGCTGATATTACTTTGCAGCGTTACACCCAAAAGTTTCATATCCTCCGTGACACTGATCTGTTTACCATGCAAAATGAAATTAGGAATATCAGGAGTGTTCTTTAAATTGCTGATATGCATCACATGACACTTCTCAGGTTTAAGAAGCATGTCATTATCTTGGCACCACTGTCCCAGCCTGTCAAGATCCTTCTGAAGTTGTGAATTACAATTATTTTTTGCACACACAATTTCACCAAGGGTCAAATCGTCCACGTATTTCCAACGAAGGGGGGGGGGGAGCGTCAATTGCTGACTCGTTAGCCACAGCAGAGAATATTATAGGCCCAAAATTTGTTCCTTGAGGAACACCACCCCAGATTAATTGAGGTGTGGACATTTTGCCATGAATCCTGACAGTCTGAGTACGATTGGCCAAAAAATCACAAATTATGGGTATAATAGACGGTCGAACACCAACATCGATCAGTTTCTTGATGGCAACATTATGGTTAATCCTGTCGAAAGCCTTAGTGAAATCGATCGCACATAGCGAGGCGTAATGACCAGGTTTGTCGATTCCACTAAGCACAGTATTGACCAGATCAACCAAGTAATGTGTGGTGGAACTATCCGGCATATTCCTTAACTGCTTGTAGTCAATGTGAGGAGAAAAATCTTCCAAGGTCCAATCAGCCAAGAATTTCTCGAACATTTTACCAAGCAATTTCGTAAGGCTAATTGGCCTCAATTTATCAAGAGTCTTTGCATTTGGAACCTTGGGGATAGGCGTGACAGCAGATGTTTTCCAAACATTTGGCAATATACCACTTTCCAAACAAGAGTTAAAAATGTGACAAAGAGGATCAGTCAATTCAACGGCGAATTCTTTGACAATCTTAGATGGAACGTCACTAGGGTGCGTGGCTTTGTTAGTTTTTATTCTTTTCAGGCTTTTATATACCTAGCCAGGAGTAATGATAGGAGGTGGCAGGGTGGGTCTGTATGAAGGCAGCTGATCCATACTCAAGACTGGCATTTGGTTGCATATGCTGACAAAATGTTTATTTATAATTTCAGCAAGCTCCTGATGGTCATTAGCAAGATGATCCATGTTTAAGGGGGATGATGACTTAGACCCCGCTAAGTTTTTTATATGTCTGTGCCATTTTCCAGCATTATTATCCTTAGACCTTGGATGTTACTTTCATAGTGTTTCTGTTTAGCATTAAGTATTTCTCTTTGGATTTCATTACGAAGAGAACTTTATTTTTCATCATTTCCACAACTGTAAGCCTCATCACGCTATTTCATCATGCGTTTCAATTTATCAGTTATCCATGGCTTATCCTCCCGCCTAATCTTGACCGCTTTTCGAATTATAGACCCGTATCAGTTCTGCCTTGTTTTTCGAAAATTCTTGAACGTCTGATATTTAATAGATGCATTGATTACATTGACTCTCAAGAAATTCTGAACAAACATCAATATGGTTATAGGGCCAATCACTCGACGAGAATGGCTATTATGCAACTTGTGAATAAAATTCAAAATGCTGTTGAAAGAAAAGAAACATCTATAGGTATTTTTTTAGACTTATCCAAAGCATTTGATAACATTGATCATAGTATCCTTCTCTACAAACTAGATTATTATGGATTTAAAGGTGTTGTATATAAATCAATCAATGATACAAGTAATTGCATGATAACATGCATACCCCATGAAGGAGTCTATTCGTACAGGGGACCCACGGCTTGGTGTAAAAGTTATTTAATCGACAGAAAACAATTTGTTAAAATTGATTCAAATTGTTCTAATCAGCAAAAAATATTATGTGGTGTCACACAGGGTTCAATTTTAGGGCCTCTGTTATTTATATTATATATTAACGATATTACAAAAACATCTGATATTCTTGATTTTATTTTATTTGCTGACGACACCGCAATTTTGTATTCACACAAGGACATATTGAGTAAAATACAACTTATAAATACAGAACTCCTTGAAGTAAGTAACTGGTTTAAGGCTACAGTCCCTAATGGGGTGCCATGTTTGCCAACGGCATCTTTACTGCAACATTTTACCTACTTACACATATCAGAGTAATACAATTATTGGCGTACATATATATAGAGTGTCTAGTTTATACATGAGACTTAAGTAGTGATTTCACGTCCATTATCAAGGTCAAAATTACGTCAATAAACTACTTTTACACCTTTTTCACCGAAACCTTAAAATTTTATGATGTTCGAACGATTCGCCTGTTTTCAAATTTTGACAGATTGTAGGCTTGGCACTTTTTATTGAATTACAAATAATATTTCATAAATGCGTTGTGTTGATTTTGAATGACAATGTAACCAACCCGCGTTGTTTTGCCCGAAAAACCGGGCGTGAATTATGACTCTGAGTTCGCCCTGTTTGAGCTGTGAATAGCCTGATTTTAGAATCTACATTTTCTACATTTTGTCTGATATACACATTCGCATAATTTACTTACAAATTACAAAATTGCAATTTTTATGTAAACAAAAGAAAAATACGGCATTCTAATGTTTATGTTTTAGATTTTAGTTCACGATCTCAACAATGCCCTGATAGCTCAGCGGTAGAGCGCTCGCTTCGTAACGCATGACTTATTCCTGCCATAATCCATGGTTCGAGTCTCCGCAAAGGCAGTGGAAACTATTTATCTTTTCATGATTGAAAAATAGTTAGGATTCACATTTTCCTGAGCATGTGGATTCCTCGTACCCTTAAAGCCAGTAAGCTTCCTGTTAATGCAAGCAAAACAAACTTTATGATGATGGGAACGCCTCACATGACAGACTTTGAGTTAGACACGGGTGGTAATCAGAATGAATCAATTTCAAATGCAGGTTATATTGTCCTTGATGGATCTGTGTTAACTCGTGTAAAAACAACCAAGTTTTTGGGAGTAACAATTGATGAAAACTTGACTTGGAAAAATCACATTGATAATGTCCCTAAGAAAATATCATGCAATATCGGGGTTATGAACAAGTTAAAACATTTCATTCCAAAAAGAATATTTTACAAGGTGTATCAAAATTCTTTATACCCTGATCTTGTATACCTTTTGAAATATTTTTCACAATGATAGGAATAAATTTTGATAAAAATATTTAAATATTCAATTTTTATGAAGTTTTAACTTGTCTAAGAATTTTATTTCATGACAATAGCATGTTGCATTCAACAGTTACATGCTTTTAAAGAAAGACAGTGTTTTTGTCGAAATGTGTGTGTTTGAGCATTGAATTGATTTAACCCTCCAGACGGATACAGCATACCTTTGGGTTTTTTTTTCCTGCTGCATAAAAATGCAAAATTAACTGCCCTGGACATTTTAGCAATTATAAATTAATCCATTGCGATCATTCTAATTTAAAAAAATCGGAGGATTCTTTAACAGATGGGAGTAAGAAATGCCGTCAAAGTTTAGGTGTGGGGCAGGTTTGTGGTTGTCACTACGGATATTTTCAAATTGTCATTTTGAAAAATATCAAAATGCACTTGAGCTGAAACTTACAAGAAATGTTAAAAGTGTCATCGTAATTCTGTAAAAGCAAGAACACCCATGAAACTCTGATATTAAGAACTTTCATTGCAAAATTTTGAATTTTTACATTTTTTTTCTCGAAA
Source organism: Ophiothrix spiculata (assembly GCA_000969725.1). Taxonomy (NCBI): domain Eukaryota; kingdom Metazoa; phylum Echinodermata; class Ophiuroidea; order Amphilepidida; family Ophiotrichidae; genus Ophiothrix; species Ophiothrix spiculata. The sequence goes on from JXSR01S017030.1 coordinate 9,804, forward strand.
AATTGCAATTTTAAGATTTATGACGTCATAAATACGTAACACCTCGATCGATTGTTATTATTTTGTCATCAACAGATAGAATAGACCCTTAGCTATACTATGGTACTAAATAAGCCCACTTTATGGTTGTCAATATCGAAGATATACGGGAACATTAACCACCCTTTTTGGACACCATGTGACAGGAACTAGCATCGGTAGACAAAAGTTAGTGTGTATGGTATTTGTGTAAATCTGTAATCTTCCAATAAATGACTTTAACAATGCCTTGAAACTTTCAGATTATAAAACTGAGATATCCTGCTACTCACTTATAACAAAAACTTGCAAATTAAAAAACTCTTTCTATTTTTTTATATTTTTTTGAAAATAAAATACCTCTGGGTACAAAGAATTTTAAATACACCCAGTATACACTGTACTGTTCATTAGTACTTCCATACATTAGTTACGGTATTCTGGTCTGGGGATGTTCATGCAAAACGTATTTAGAAAAAATTCTTAAGTTACAAAAATGGGCAGTACGTACTATTTCCAAAAGTCATTATCGAAGCCATTCGGGACCTTTATTTGCAAATAATACTATTCTTAATGTACATGAGATGTTTAAACTTGAGACTGCGCTTTTTATGTACAGGTACTCTAACAATCAACTGCCAACTGGTTTAAAAAACTTTTTCATCACCAGATCTGAAATTCATAATTACCATACAAGAAACAAAGAAAATTTTCAACAAACTAGACACTCAAGATCTTTTTCGGATCAATCTGTTACAACCCGGGGACCGTTGATTTGGAATTCACTTCATAATGAGATCAAAAATTATTTTTCGTCAAGACATTTTAGAAATCAGTACAAAAAATACTTGTTATCTGGTTATGAATAAATTTGAGTTTTTAGAGCTTTGTTTTGTATTGTATTGTATTGTATTTTTCTTTTTTTTGTTGGTGCAATAACATGTAGTGTAACAAATATGTTATGTTAGTTTTCCGGGAGTTTCTATTCCCCATGCAGCCCAAGCCTTACAAGTCTAGATTTTGACTATGGACCGGTTCACATAGAAACTTGCTGAATACTTCTCTAGCAAGGGGTAGTCCTCTCTGGCCAATTCTGGCCTTTTGACCGCTCCTCCATAATTGTATCTTTGTATTTTTATCAATGTGTTTGTTTGTTTATATTTTGCATGTATATATTATGGAAATAAAGTTGAATTGAAGTGAATTATTAAGCTGAAAAGATTGAACATATTAAATTTTGAACATGAAAAAATTAAATAAAAATTACTACTTTTCATTATGAAAATCAAGAAATTTGACCAAACATTAGGTTTTTCAAAGAAATTTCATAGACATCTTTGTTCAGTCTTTTCAAAATAAGGTTCATTTAGGTTGTTCTTTTATTTATAATTATTTTTGATCAGCTTGTTCTCAATCATTTGTTGTTCTTTTATTTATAATTATTTTTGATCAGCTTGTTGTACAGCTTCTTTTAAAATTTTTTTTCTTATATTTGCACAGAGCTCCATATTTATTAGGTTCATAAAGAGCTTCAAAATAGCTTTCTTTTGATACCAAATATATGGTGGTAGCATTTTGTATTCAATAGTTACACCCTTTTTCAATATTTTTCTCATGTCCACTTTTTCGTGAAAATGCCCATATGATAAATTTTCCTTGGTGACTAATGTTTATTCCTTTCAAAAACACCCCTGTTTTATGACCAAAAATCATGAAATTAGACCAGACAAAAATCCACCCAAATATTTGATAAAACGTAACTTTCGTTGTACACTACCGATTGAAAAGAAATAAACGGTATCTTAAAGATCAATTCATGGACTATAAAATGCAATGTTTTTGTAGATCTGAATTTTGTGCTTATGAACTGTGATGTAAAATACACTTTATTGAAACATCTAAAGATCAGAAATAGAATAAAAAAGAAAGATGTGTAAAAGATATTGAATAAAGGCAGTTGCTATACCTCTCTGAGGTTGAAAGAGAAACAAAAATGCAATGTTCACATACTTTATAAACAGTCATGACAGTCCGTTATAAAGCTGAGAAAATTCTTTTATTCAGATCAGATGAAACCCAAATGTGTTTGAAGGCCCAAAAGCTGAGTTGAGTGTCCAAAATCTGAGATTTTGTATTAGAGTTCACGTGATATTTGACTCCCACTTTCTTATTTTATTCTAACTTTCACAGGACACCCACGGATCAAAGTATTTGTCTACCATTGTGGACTGAATGGGATATGGGAGGCTGTTTACCACGGGGTACCAATGGTGGCTGTGCCCCTTTCCTGGGACCAATATGATAACGCTCAGAGGATAGTATCTCGAGGAATGGGGGTTAAAGTAGACATCGCGACTTTAACAAGTGATGAATTAGCTGGAGCAATAAGTACTGTCATCAGTAACCCAAGGTAAGTAGTAATAAGACCCATGAAATTACCATTAGAAGCAGTACTTTCGTCGTACGGTCGAGCTGTTTCTTCGGAGTTTTTCCCTTTTTTCTTTAATATATTTATTCCCTGTGCTTGGGTCTGAAATGTTTGGTGAAAGGTGGAAACCAGAGTCGGCCTCCAAACAACATTTGGTCGTGACGTCACCAAATATTTGCCATCCAATTTAAAGTATGAACGGGTAACAATCATTTGGTCCAATGTATATGGCAATTTAATAATATGTGCAATCTAGCGCGATATTTTATTTGGCCTCAACTAGGCGTTGAAGTTATTTTGTTTGGAGTCACTCGTCATTTTGACGGCACGACCAAATGTTTGGTAGCGAAAATTTTGTTTGGAGGTCGACTATGTTTTCGGCCTTACTGACATCTCAGAGCATCATTCTTGTATTCATTTCTTTGCACGAAGTTCTTCATCCATAGATGTAAATTTCAAGAGTTCATCTCGGATTCTTTTGAGAAATAAGCTCGACGGATAAGAGTTACATGTATTTGAGACTTTACACATAAACAGACCGTGTATTTTGTTATCGTAAGAGCAGGCCTTGTCTGCGTTTTTAGTTGTGATTATTGAAACTTTCGTCGAACTAGGTACGGTAATAAAGATCTCCGAAAATAAATGACAGGTACATCATAGTCCACTATGGTCACAACTTTCTTTAATGTGCACTTTTAGGAATTATTGATGGATGGTTGTCGTTAGTCTTTTAATTTGTAATGCAAAAATACCAAATATTCTCAGCAGGCCCGTAGCCAGGATTTTTTCAAGGGGGGTGCGGATTTTCAAAAAGTGGACCTTTTGGAGGAAAAATTTTCGTTTTGGTCGACCCGAAACTAATTTTAGTGGTTTTGATAGAAAAAAAAAAGGGTTTTAGCACTTTTTCAAGCATTGTGTGCAGTGTTTTATTAAAAAACAACCTACATTAACGTATTTTAGTGCTTTGTGTGTTCTTTGGGGGACTTTTTGTGGACCTTTTTTGTACATTGTCAAATTTGGGTGGGGTGGGGTTGCGACGCCCCCATCGCACCCCCCTGGCTACGGGCTTGATTCTCAGCATTACTTTACGGTTGCCATGGTAACGGCGGCATTGGATTTCAATGACTTTACGGGAACATTTTCCTGGGTTAACAACAACATATTTTTATATACTGACAGTGGTGTTTGGAAGATTAAACAACAATGTGTGTCACTACAGATTTCTTTTGCCTTCAGGTTAGCGTTTAAAAATTGTAGTTCCAATTTTGGCATAAAAATTGCAAATGTTGACACTATTTTATTTTTTCACTTTATTTCAGACATATTTAAAGAGAGTAGCCAAGATCAGTGATCTAGCACTGCTTTCCACAAGGGCCTCTATTACATAAAAATTATACAAATACAGAATTAAAAAATTACTAAAATTACATAATATAAACATTGCATAAAATATTCAAAGCTAAAATTACATCAAAAATAGATATTTGAAAATATACAAGATAAGAAATATCAACCAAGCATATGTGAGCATACTATTTTAAAAAATTGCACAAAAGAGATATTTTAAAAATGTTAGCATAGGACAAAAAATTTGAAAAAAAGAAACATTCACCCACCATAATGGAACATTCAATCATACCAAAAAACAATGAACACACGCCTAACTGCCTCATTTTGATATTTTGACCATTATAAGGCTACATTTCAATTTTGGAGATGAAATCTCAAAAATGGCTCTGTAGTGACATAGACTTGTCAAAACTACACCACCAAGCCAAATTTCAGGTCCATAGCTGAAACGATGGCTTCAAAATATTATTTGTGTTCCTGTGAGGACAATAAAAAAATTCAAAATGGCCGCCGCGCCAGTACCATGACAACGGTAAAATTACATTTAGAAAATTGCCTTATTTTTGCAGTACAAATCCACAAGTTACTAACTTACAGCCATAAGGAACTTAAAAGTGCCAAATTTAGAATTTTTATTTTTGGTTTTGTCTGAGGAGTCAGAAAAGCGGTATACACGGTGGTCAAAACAGGCACCGATATATCTGTTAAAATTTCTTGATGCTCATACAAAGTGCATATAATTATAGAAATACACAGGTATTCGGAAATATTTCAGCAGGGTAACTGTGATTTATAACCCTGGATGGTTTTTATTCATTTGTTACTAGTGTTTTGTATCCTTTCAGCTACAAGGGCAACGCAACCCGAATGTCGGCCATTTTTCGAGACAGACGACGGACACCAACAGAAGAAGCTGCTGATTGGTTGGAATATGTCATACGTCACGGCGGCGCCAAACACTTACGATCGGCTGCATTGGATTTAAACACGTTTCAGTATCTGCTTTTAGATGTTATAGCTGTTTTATTGACAGCCTTTTTAACTTTATTTACAATACTGATTTGTACCTGTCGGATATGTTTTCGCGGTTGCAGAAAAATGTGTGGAAAATCGAGTAAATTTAAAAAAGAATGAAGGAATAGTCACGCGATGATTTCACTGTTCAAACTTGAATCAGTCGAGCAAAAATGTAGTACACTCATAGCCAAGGAAACGCATCATTGAAGACTGAAATTGGTCAGTCTCTTCACTAACTGGTGACTGTTTAATGTTTAGTAACAACGTTTTAATATTTAGAATGTGTAAATGAAAAAAATTTATAATACGATGTACATGTGTGCCTTATGCAACGCTTTCGTGACGTAGGTGACATATTGTTTTATCTGTACTAATTAACTAAAAAGGTTAAATTTGATGAAACTTGGTAGGGGTACGGTATGCTAACTTTGCACATGGAAGCTCATTCTAATTTAACCCCCAATGTGCATGAACACAGAACTTTGCAACGTTTTCGTGACGTTTGTGGTATGACAACGTGATTAGCCTAATTGGGTTGTATCATATAATAAACAAAACTTGTGATTTATTTTATTTCTGTTAATTTTTGTTAACCAAGGATAGATACTTATCATAGCAAATATTATCACAGCATTTAATTAAAGGTTATTACTATTAGAAAGGATTCAAAATTGGGTAAAACACTTACTTTAGCTTTAACATTGTTTAATTTATTCATATATGTTATTGTCTTCAAAACAAATCAAAAACACAAATATCAGAAGGGTCCTAAACCTGATATTGAATGTTTGGTCATTGTAGAAAACAAAAATAATCATGAAGATCACTCGTTAGTTTGTTTATTTCATTTGGGTCACATATTGGGCCACTTTCTGAAGAATCACCCTGCATGTTATACACTGCACTGGTTTCTGCAAATTCTTTCATCCTGCTCAAGATAATGATGAAGAAAATTCAAACGGATACGTACGTGTTATAGAATAGCCTGCAGGGCGAATTCTATAACACACTTAGCACACAACCACAAGCGTATCGTCAAGGGAGTACGATTTTTTGCCTAATAGTGTGTCCAGACAGGGTTTGTAATCACAAATTTTAATTAGGATACCATCACAGTTTTAGCTCCAAAACCAGGTTATTTTGCGTTGCCACTGGCAAAGGTTCCTAATCAGACCAATTATTACATAAGAATTTTCTTTATAAGGAGAGGTCATTCTACCCCATGGTGCTAATGTTATAGAGACAACAGAAACACATGTGTGATCAATTTAGGCCTGACATCTTGACTGTCACAAACAAGCATGACAAGCTGCATGTACTACTGAAATGTAGTCAATGAAACACATTAATTAAATAAAAGTTCATCATAACAAAACCAAATTTAGTTGGAAACTTACTTGACGGTTTCGACTGTCTTGAGCGACTGTCATCATCAGAATGATTGTTTGTCCTTCTTCTCGGCTGGATGATGATCACCAACAGAGGGCTCACTCCTACCCAGAAGAAGATCAAAAACGTGACTGATAAAGTGGCTCCCCTCGTCTCTGTTCATGACATGGGGTCCTCTTCTACGGATCCATATGGCCTCCCGAATCTTTCTAGTGACTGCGTTGCTCTCCTTTCCCAGAACTTTGATATTGTCCCAATCTATGACATGATTATGTAACACTGCATGATCAGCGATGGCGGATTTGGATTGTTCACTTTCAGATGTTTTCTAGTAGCCCGAGTGTAATTGGCTTTCAGGCCTTTAATCATTCTGATGGATGATGACAGTCGCTCAAGACAGTCGAAACCGTCAAGTAAGTTTCCAACTAAATTTGGTTTTTTTATGATGAACCTCTTATTTAATTTATGATATCAAACCTGACGAACCTATTATCAAATGCAACTTGCATTATGTAAACAAATCTGATATATAATCATGATATTAAAGCAATACTATAAGGTTTTCATCAAAAATGGTTTTTTAATTAAAAACAGTATAAAATATAGGAATTTGTCTATGTAAAAGCGTTGTCAAATGTATTTAGTCAAAAAATATGTTTTGCCACCACAAGTTTATATTGTGGTCATAAAACTTCTCATATATATTATAGCCTATTACTTTTCTACTATATTGTACTTTGGACATAAAAGGTGAGTATAATCTTTTGCGGTGTGTAAACAGTGCAAAGTCAAGTTTACAACACAAGTTACACGTTTCTGAACTTTCAATTGCACAACCATGTGTAACTCCATTTAGTAAAATAACAACTTCCTTTATAAAGTTGAATATTGCCATTATGAATTATAGTTTTGACTAACAGAGTTACTACATACATTCATGATGTATCTCGGCGTCGTTCTCATGGTGTTTTGTTTAGCACCCTTTGCATATACAAGCAACATCCTGTTTCACCCATTATTAGGCGACGGCAGTCATTATTTTGGTTTCAAATTCATCGCTAAGGAACTTCTAAAGCGTGGACACAACGTCACTTTTCTTGTTGATGATCGTTTTGAAGTTGAAGCCAAGAAGGATGCGAAAAAGAATGGGTTCCACATGGAAATTTACAAATCGAATTTTACTAGAACAGAGTTGAAAGAACTGCTTCAGAATACCACAGCCGCTGGCTTAAAAGGCAAACAGGAATATCTTAAATATGCTGTTGAAATTGTGAGCACCGATTACATTCCAAGACAGGTGTCGGAATGTGACAATTTACTTGGGAATGAAGACCTAATGACCAGACTGAGAGAATCCAACTTTGATGTCACAATCCAGGATCCTTCAATGCCATGCCCAGTAGTGCAGTATCTCAAGAGACCTTTTGTTGTGATTAACCCTGCAATGGGCATACCATGTACGACGTTAGTGGAAAATCGTGTTCCATTTAATCCGTCGTACATGCCCGAAATCATTACTGGTTACGATCATCAAATGTCGTTTCAAGAGAGACTTGAAAACACTGCCTACGTTGTTTTCTTTGCCATTTTAGTCCAGGCAATGGCCAATCCGTATCGGATTATTCAGGAAAAGTATCACTTGCAAGATATGTCCTTGGTGTTTACAGAAGCTGAAATGTGGCTTGTAAATGGTCATTTTGCTTTTGACTTTCCACGACCATTGCCTCCAAACTTTGCCATGGTAGGAGGTCTTACGGCAGTGCCACCACAAAGGCTTAGCAAAGTAAGTATAAAGTTCAATATAATGTTTAGGGGAGAGTACAAGATCAAAATTCTGTTCGATTAGGAAAAATGAGATAATAGCATAATTAACTACCAACTCTACTTTCTAATGCATTTTATTTGAGTGGATGTGAGTACAGAATAGTGGTGGTAGTGGTGTCATCAGCAAAAAGTATATAGTCAAGTACATTGGATGTATTGATAATGTCATTCACATATAAAATAAACAGTAAATGCCCCAGGATTGATCCCTAGGGAACACCACATAAAATATCTTTTTCTGATGACACAAAATAATTAAATGACACAAACTGTTTTCTGTTGCTTTGGTAACTTTTAAACCATTGCAGCACTATTCCATGAAATCCATAATAATCCAATTTGTGCAGAAGAATGTTATGGTATCAAAAGCTTTTGAGAGGTCAAGAAAAATACCGATGGTCGTTTCATTCATCTCAATGGCTCTACTAACTCTGTCAACAAGTTGTATTATTAACATATAGATCTATGTTTTTTGGTCTGAACCCAAATAGTTTGTTTTTAAGGATTTCATGAGCATCTATACAATTCACACATCTATTAAAAACTAGCCTTTCTAAAATCTTTGAAAAACATTGCAATAATCAAACTGGACGATAATTACACAATCTTTCAGGGTCATCTTTTTATATATTGCTATTTTGAGCTTTTCTGGGACAATCCAAGATGAGAGTGATAAATTAAAAATGTTTGGTAGAGGTTTCACAATTTCAGAGATTACCCTCTTTATTATAAAGTTTCCCATATTATCATAGCCAGTACCTTTATGTGGATTGAA
>JXSR01S017032.1:27908-48519 GCA_000969725.1 Ophiothrix spiculata
TTGAGTTTATCATTGCATCTGTTACAACATTTTCTAAGCTTTAAAATGACACCTTATTTGTCGAAATTGATCAAAGCGATCAAATTTTACAACAGCAAATCTGCTGGAAATTCTTATTATTTTCTTCATTTTTTGCTACCTCTTTTTACCAGAATCTTGAAAAGTGTTCTGTCGCAAAGTCCCCCTTTTCGGGGTGAGTCATCACATAGTCACTATTTTATAGTACCCTTACAGTGTAAGTGATCATCATGTCGGAATCTAATTTTTATGTTTTATTGTCTGCATTGATGTAATATGTTTTTACATTAACAGAAAACTACGGGGGCAAAAAAAAGTGTTGTATTTTTTCTGTCTGGCAGTATTACTACAGTAGTTCATAGCTTGATTTAGAACTGTAGCCAAAGTAAGCAACAAAAATAAACTGAACCTGGTACAGGTGGTCTTTGTTGCCTTTGAAATTAGCATATTCGCTAGTTAATTAATAGATCTCAATGAATATCGTACTGGCTATCACACTTACGGTAGCTTTAACGGCTACGGTGTCGTGCACAGAATTTGTTCAAAATTTTACAGAATGTGCAGAATAATGAAAAAAACTTGTATTCCAAATTTAGATTTTTTCCATCGAAGCGTTTTCGAGTTACGCCATTTTTAATTTTCACATTTCCCATAGACTTTGTACATGGCAAATTTGGCCACCATGAAAATTTCACAAAATTTGTCAAATTTATGAAAAAAAATCTTTTTACAAAAGATTTTTTTTTCTGTGGCAGTGGTTCACAAATGACACTATTTTTTCCCCTTTGCTTTGCAAACTGATCACAGATTGTCATAAATTTTGATTTAAAGAAATTTCTTTCATCGTTTACGAACGGGAGACTCCTAATGTTTCTACTTCCCGAATTTTATTGCAATAATTTCTAGAAACACTGAATAGCCAGATTTCTCAGAATTTTCATTCATACTTCCCATGCTTCAATTTTAACAAACAAGGTGTCAAATGAAAGCTTATCAAATTTGCAACAATCTCTCGTTGGCTTTTAAAATTAAAGTGTTTCTAAAAAAAATTATAGGTGTTTGAAAATGTGCCTAAATTTAGGAGCTAAAAAATCATTTTTCTTGATAATAAAACACTTTATGGCAAAAAGCCCACGAGAGAATTTAGCTATTGTGATCCTTCACCAGCCCCTATAATTTGAATGTCATAGCACATTCCCTCTTGATATGAAAATTCAAAAACTCTGATTTTTTAGGGAATTTTCAAAAAATAAAGAAAAACATAAGAAATTGGCCAAATATTATAAAACTTAATAAATGTTACCATTGAAGGGTTTTCTTTAAATGGAAATAGGTTTTGGTTCCCATTCCTCAAAACTATTCACTTTATAGCTAATTTTCTGACATGTGTAAATAGCCGTTCAAGCTACCTTAAAGATAAGAAAAAAAACAGTAATTTTCATTTATGTATAATTATTTGCAGAAAACCACTTAAAAAATTTGAAGCATCTGTCTGACCATTATAAAGACACTCATATCCATTTTGTCATTACTTATCTAAAGACCTTAATAAAAGCAGGAAGTTTCAATGTCCTATTGAAAAAGCTTTCTAAAGCATAGAGTGATTGCATGTGACATAAGCGGGGACATAAGTCCACCTCCTTATCTTTTCATTTGAAATGGAATCATTGTATAGTGATAGAGAAAGATTCAAGAGATAGTGGGTGACAACAAATAACATTTCTTTGAAAAAGACAATGTTATGTCTGAAAATTTACTGATAATGCAGTATTCATCTAACAACTAAATATGTGTTCAAATGTCTCAATGTAACCACTGTATACAGATCCATGTGAACAGTAAAATTGTAGATAGAGATTTGAATTTACATTTGGCATTTACTCATTTGTTTTATTCTACATACTAAAAAGTAAGATCTGTCTTAGTAACCTCAATTCATGTTAAAGTTACAAACCTGAAAAATGTGACTTTTTCATTTTAATTCCAGATTATCTTTTAACATGAAATCAAAGTTGCAAATATACAATGCATGAACTAAAATATGCATATATTTAATGTTCTAATGTGTAAATGATGCTAAAAATTGGCTAAATAAAGCAAGAAAAAGCATCTTTTTTTTAGATTTTCACATATCTTCAGTCAGAAACTGTTGCACCAATTGCCCCAGCTCCTCTGTTAATGGCACTCCATACAACCTTTAGGGGAATACTGACTCTGACAATTATTAGATAACCAAATACTACATACATAAGTTGATGAAACAGTTCTAGAGTTATTCATAGACAATTACTTCCAATTCTGGAAAGAATTGAATCTCAATACACAGTCTGGAAAGGTCAACTGTTACCCACGTGAGAGATTGATTTCAAATTTGGCAGTGGAGGCAACATTTTGTATTATATTTCTTGCCTTAAGCTAACGCCAGGATTTTGCAACCATCAAAGGTAGATATCATGTCTGTCTAGGTTATCCATTTTCACATTGTGTGCCTAATCTATTTAATATAGACGAATCTATTGATAAATGATTGTTGTATATCATTGTATTATGAGCAGACTTCTTGTGGAATGCTACAAACAAAAAAATATGACCAAAGCTGTAGCAAATAAATGTGAAAGTGCTTTTAGAATAATAGATGTATCCAAGGATTTTTTGAATCTGAACATTTATACAATGAAAAGTCATATTTGTTCTTAATTTGATAAATTTTTGATTTTGGAGACCATCATCAATATAAAAGTTAGGAATTTCAATTTCCAATTTAGTAGAGGAATAAGAGGAATAATTGGTAGTTACCTATCCTTAAAAGGGTTAAAACTATGTTGTTACATAAAGCATCTCTATACATGAAAATACAGAATTTATTCCATTAGTACTGCAAGTGAAGGTTTGTTACTTTCACTGGTAATATAACCGATAATAGCAAGGTCTAATTATCATGTATATAGAAAAATATTTGGATAGGTTAAGAAGATAACAAAGCACTAATATACAAGGATGAATCTACAATAATTCTGAGAAATACCATAGAGTGCCAGTTTATGGCACATTTTTCACTATCAATTCTAATTTAAGACAAATGCACCTTACATTTTAGCATCTGTTTAGCCAATCGTTGGTTGGTTTTATGGTAAATGCCATGTTTTGAAGAAAACATGATGTGCCATATAATGGCACTCTACATTGCTTAGAATCTTTGTCTTGTACATTATAGTTAAAACAAATGATTAGTTGATTTAAAAACTGTTAAACTCAAACTATGTGATTCAGAAATATAACATTTCAGAGCTTTGAAATGTTTCATTATGTAGATGCCATCAATTAAAGTTGAACTTTGCAAAATCCTAAAAAAGTTCATACAAATGTTTAGATTAACTTTACAATTTAGTATAAACAACATGTATCATACTAGATCAGCTCATTTTTGAATTTTGTGATGCAATATTTGGAAAATTTAATCTTTCATCTGCCAACAAGAAAAAAAAATGGTATTTAATTTTGACATTGTTAATTAAGCCCTGAATGCTAGTCAGATCAAATTCAAATCTTCCCTGCAAGAATTTCTAATATTTATCACTAATTTGCCTTGACAGATATTCACCATAAAAGAGGCAATATGACATGAATCGTGAGAATGAAATAATCTATAAGCTTTACTGCAACCTGTTAGATGAGAGGTGGATTATAAAATGCATAGTGCTTTCAACCGTTTGCTTTCTATTGCATTTCCAGCCTTACGCTAACAGAGTGATTTTGCAACTCTGAAAGGCACACACACAATGTCTATTCATGTTAAAGGCACGACAATGTCTATTCATGTTGGCCATTGCTTCTGGCAATTACGATAATTCACCTAATCTACAGCTGGGACCTAACATGCTTTAAAGAAAATTTACTTTGCGAAAATGATTTTCTTTCGGAGTCTTTTTTTTTCAATTCAAGCATAAAAATATGCAAAATGAGAAATTTGCAAATGGAATGATAAATATGCATATATTATTGTAAAATGGGATAAGTAAAACTCAGAAATCGAAACTATACGATGGCCTTAAAAATAGAATTCCATTAGTTACTCATGGCCAATTGACTTAATTTATCAACTTCATTAGCATTGATTTGTATCTTCTAAGCTAAATAGAAACAAGTGGGATAAATTTCAATACCACATCAAGTTAAATCAATGATTTTTACATGAAAATACAAATGATTTGAAAGAAAAATTGACAATGACTCAGCATTATGTTCTAAGAAGCATTAATCTACAATTGGCACAATTAGAGCATAATTTGATCCTTTAAATCAAAATCAAAATCAGTGTCAAAATGATTAGTACTCAACTTTGTGATTTTTTGCAAAAAAAACTATAAATGCAAGAATAATTTTGTTCTCGGATATAAAAGACAAACTAATACCTTCTATTTAAAAAAAGAATTTTGAAAATTGATGCACGCAATCGGAGTTTACGTTAGTTAGAAGAAATAATGTCTTTTTACAAACTCGCCACGGATAATAAATAGCTTATGCCTAAATCAAGATATCCAAACTGTAAGTGTTTACATGTGATTAGTCAAGTGGAACAGCCCAAGACATTTGAAGTAAAATTGTTTCTCATACGGCATCAAAACCCACAAATTATCAGGAAACGGGGAAAATGAATGTCGTGTGATGTTTTTACTAGATAATTTTCAAATTGATTTGAGTTCAACATCCTTGCAAAGAGAATATAGGTAACTAAAATTAATATTATCGATCAAGAGAAGATTTACTTTCTCAACAAACTCTAGAAAAGAACATCACACTGAACAAATATTATGTTCATCAAAGAATTGTACTCAAAACATTTGTTACACAAATTCCTTTCTTTTTGCAAAATTACAAGCAATAAGTTATGATTTAAGGTAATTTCCAAAGTGTATGAGATCTATATTTTCTGCCCCTGACAAAATGCACCATTATCCTTAAAGATAAGCCTGCAAAATCATCCATCACATGTCCAACTCATCGAGCACTTTATCACAAATTAATTGTACCCAACTTGTTCAGATGCAGGAGCTTTACTGATAATACCCAATCATAAGGGAAATCTCGCTGATCTGATATCTGAATGCATAGAGTGGCATACTTATTGCATACCTCTGTAAGAATCTTGGTGTTAAGCTGAACTAAGTGGTAATAATAGCTTACTGAGGATAGCAGCCATCACAAAAATAAGTTTTGTTATTGCATAAGTCCACATGCAAGCAAACAAGTGACAACACTGTCACACAATCACATAACACAACAAGTCTGACCTTTTAGGAACTCACAGAGGAGAAATTTTCATTTAATTCTCACATCTTTTGTAATCTTAAATCGAGGTTTCTCAAATTTCTCATAAAGTTCATGGATAGCTTTTACAATGTAATTTTTACTACAGCCATGGGGGAAAAAACTGTTTTGCTACAGGCAGACCATCCGAGGATGAATTTTTTTATCGAAAATTTTTTTGCCTAAAATAAACCAAAAATCTGATTTATTTTTTCTTTTTTTAGAGGGGGGGGGGGGGGAATGACAAATTTCTTCAAAAAAATTTTCTTCAAAACTGTTGGCCAAAACAAAAAACGGTGGATTTTACATGATTTTGGCAAAACCAAAAAAAATTCTTGCAAAATGCAACAAATAAATTTAACCAAAAAAGGAATGTTTCTAATTTTATATCAAAACTCAAAATATAAGTTACTGAAACTCTTGCTCTTTAAATCCAAGATTGTACTTAATCCCATGTATCTACTTTTCTCTAAAGTATCCTTGAGCCAGTGATCAAAAGAGACAAACCTGAAATCTCTTCATGACTATAAATGCAATCTTCAACACAGACACCTTTTACTCAAGTTACCTATTGAAGAAATAATGCTTTCATAAGTACATCAATTAAGATGACGATGTGTCTAAGTAAAATTCTTCACACATTTAGGGTGCATTGGTAAAGGTCATGTATCAAACTGAAAAAAGAAGCTGAAAATATGATGAATTTAAATATGTAATAAACTCATTTTGAAAAATTGAAAATTTTCTCTAATTTTGCCAGAGCACTCCACATATACAGACAGGTATCACTGTTTATGAATAACTGGAAAATTTTCTCAAATCATTTCCAAATTTTCAGTTGAAATTATCTTAAAAAATCAATTAATCTTTTATTGGTCCATCCTATATGGGAATAAATTCAAAGGCAATGCAAGAAAGATGATACATATCAGAGAAATATACAAAACATTTTACCATACCATAATTGTTTACCTAAATGTACTACCAAATAAACCTCCCATTCACAGACTTAAGCATTCTCTCTAAGCATTTTATAGATGTAACTGATAGCATAGATTTTGCCATTATAGGTAATTTCCTTTGTGAGGCTACTCTCAGTTGCTTTTAGATTCATCCAGTTCACTGGTGATAGAAGCTCTTAAAGAGACAATTCATGATCCACTTTTCAGGCTCAAGGTCATCAGTATCTAAAATTGACTTTTTTAGCTAATAAGAATCCTTGACTGGTATTTTTTCAAATGTGCTTGCATTTTTGAGAAAAGTCAGAAAATGACAATAATTACAACAAAGTAGCATATGGAGATTATTAAAATGTTGAAAAGCTTGTAACTTGAGAATGAACGGTTGGAATAAAGCGAAATTTTCAGCATTCATTTATGTTGTACTGTTCTTTTTATTTAGTTAGTAAATATGTGAGGTTTTTGTCACATCAAAATCACTAATTGCACCTTAATCTTATCTTGACCTTAATTCAAATCAGTACTGACTCACATCAACAACAAGTAATACATCAGGAAAACTTTGCTATGTGTAACTTGTATATGTAAAATGTAAAAATCAGAAATACATAAAAAACTATTAATATCATATATTACATTGATAGAATTCAATTACCAATCAATAATAAAATCTTATTTCAGAAGACTGAGAAAACGTTTCATCAACTTTCATTCTATAAGAATCAGTCATATGTTGTCTTGGACTGAAACCATATCTCTTATACTTATGTTGAAATCTTATCTCATATTTTGGACAATCATAGGCAATTGATTATTCCCTTAGATTAATAAAGATTAACTTGCACAAAATCCCTGATGGCACATCTGTACATTGAGGTAACTTGATATAAGACTAATACAGACTTTAACCAGAGCAGTTTGAGTGTATCAGATTCCATGAAGAAGAATTGGCTAAAGGGGGAAATGCTCAATAAAAACTGAATAAAGCTACTCTCAACTAAATCCATCAATCTATTTTGTTATTTGGTATGTAAAGGACCTTACAGGCATTGTTTTAAATTGAGCTTAATATTTTCATTTCATATTTTTCCTATCCCCCTCCCTTTAGAACAAGGTTGGTATTATGCAATATATATATAACTGGAATCATGTTGATTGCTTGTCATAAATTATGGTCAAAATATTTCTAATTTAGAATATAAATGTAATATCAGTGCACTATATTAAATCCAGGTTCTTATTTAGTTACATAAATCAATGTTTACATCAGAATGGCAGGATTTGAAGATAACGATGAACTTCTGAAGCATTTGACATTTTCATTTTCTTCAAAATTAGTATTAGTTGTACATTTCTTGTTTTCTAACCTACCTTTAACCATAAAAAATATCTCATTAGTAGGGTGAATTTGGGTATCTACACTCTATTAGAATTTGAAATTCATGAATACGTTTCAACATTGAATTGTGTAAAAAACGATCAATATAGAGGGCAGACAAAATATAAGTTGGCTTAAATCACTATCATCAGCCTGGATAATGCCAGAAACTTACACTGAAATGTGTCAATGTACAAACCTACCCAACACAAGAGTGAATTTACCCAACTGCGATATGCATAGCTAATGGGGACATAGCGAACATACCCTATGGGCAGCGAAAAATATCCAACATTTTTTATAGAATTTTTTTGTCTTTTTTCAATAAGTTAAGTGGTTAACATCTAATTTGAACCTATGAAGTGCTTCTTTAATATGGATAGCACTCCTGAATCATTAAAATCATATTATTTGTCTAACCACATTAAAGATAATTATATGCAAATAACATGCCGTTTATCTGCTAGTGAGGATACCTGAATTCACCCTACTTGATACTTTTAAAACAACAGCCCTATCAAGTTTCATTTATTTTAAAACTAATAATGAATGATAAACAATTAGTTCATCATAATCAAATTTCACTTATTGCACAAAAGACTAAAAATCCATCATTTTGTCTAAACAAAGTTCCTTTTACTGTAAAATTAACCAAATCATCTAATATTGAGCGATGCAAAAATTGATTAGTATATCTTGACCTAAAAGATTATATAAAATTCACAAGTTTCTTGCTTACAGAAACAAAACTGAGATAAAGCTCAGCGATTTGTAGCAAATAAAAAAGACACAGTTGTGATTATAAAAAGGCTTGTAAGAATGTTGTACTTAATTACCATGATGATATAAAACAGGGTCTTTATTACCTATGAACAGACAATTTCCTGTTGATTATTCAATTCTTCCAGAATTAAGAACATTTGTAGCCAGAGGTTAAAAAATATTTAGAAACAATATTAATCTCATCTATTAATAAATTGCGATTACAGTATCTAGGTCATGTAAATCAATATATTTCCTCTGGCACTTTGTAATGCAGATAATGCTTATTTAGCTGTTCAAATTCTAAATAACTGCTTGTGGAGAAATTTTAAAATTAAATTTCTTCATTGCATTAAATGAGTTAAACTAATTTTTTGAAAAGAGCTAGTGATTTCAATATTAGAAATTGCCGATGGGAAACTTGAGATGTTATCTAAACATGAAGATATGTGGTATAATTCAGTCTGAATTATCAGAAATCTAAAGCAAGATATGAAAATAGGCAATAAGATTACTGAATCTAAATTTGAGCTATGGAAACATGGGTTTTGGGAACTAAATTTCAAAAACAGAGGCTACGGAACTGAAACATTTAAAATATAGTAGGTTATAGTAATATATCCTACAAGTAGTTTTCCATAATTTTGAGGAATAATTGAGAAAATTGCAATTCTTTACCTACTTAAATGTTTTACGCTTGCGCAATAAAGTGGTGCAAAAACAGTGTTTCTAGTTTGAGAACTTAAAAAAGATTTTGATTCTACACCTGTGATGGCCAATCAAATTATTTTTGATGAAATGTTTTCTTTTTTAATATGTATTAAATTATCTAAAGGAGCTTTATTTGATCTTTTATCTGGTAAATCCATTTGAGGTACAAATTTAGGATTTAGGAAACACAGGATATTCACACCACCATCAAAGAATGATATATTGCAAATTAGTTCTCTCTCAATTTTAGCCATTTGTTTGAAATTCATTTTCACTTTTTTGGATTTTACTATACTTTTAAGTTTTATTTAGAGCATGTCAATAAGTTTTAAATTCTAGGAGGAATCTAGGCTAGTCCCTTTAAGCTAAGTAAAATGCCTATCAAGTTCAACAAATAACACTATTTATACTCAACTTAGGCCAAAAAAAAAAGAACTCTGTCTCAGCTTACTTAAGGTCAAAACCCTAAGCGCTTTGCGCTTTTTTTCTTCTTCTTTTTAGTAAAAAAGGGCTACGCGGATGCGGTAATACCCCCTAATTCCCCTAATTTTTTTTTATTGCATTTTTCAGCCACTATCTTTTTTTTTTTTTTTTTTGCGGCCGTTTATTTTACTTTTTTCCAGTAGTAGGGAAAAAAAGATTAAAAAAATGAAAATCTCTCAAAAACCTAAAAAGTAATGCGCTAAATTTTGGATTTTTAAAAGCTATGCGCCTGGGAAGCTGAGACAGACTTTTTTTTCTTTGGCCTTAGGCACAGAGCATGTTTAATAACAACACTTTGAATCAATATGGATCTTGCAAGGAACAATGAACAATCCTTGCCATTGCAAGGAATCCTTGCCATTAATGGTTTATGATTCACTTTGAGTCATATGAAATGATCAATAATGCAGTTAAACTTCCTCATGGAAAACGTTGTATGTTTTGCCATGATTTCCACCTCACTGATTGCTTTAAACAAAATTCAGCTCTTCACCTTTCCATATATTACCTACGGTTGTCTTTACTCTATTCCATAATTTGTCCCAGCCTATTAAACATCTTATTGACATTTTCTAATGCGAGTTTGACTTGGCATCATATTTGTACAATAATTTGCCAACATGTTCTACCTTGTCACTCTTTTGTCTGCATTTTTTTTTTGTTATTCCTGTCAATTTAAACTTGAAAATAGACACATTTTTAAAGGGATTTTATCTACAGTAGATGTCAGAAAGATGAAATATTATGTTACTTAGAAAATCCAAGGGTTTCAAATAGTTTATGAATACAAATATAAATAAATTGATTAATGTAAGGCCAAAAAAAAAAAGTTTGTTTCTAGTAACATGCTTGAAAAAGTAAATGCGATACCGGTTTTTTATTTTTTATCTTGTACTTTTCGAAAATGCAATGCAATATACTATTTTTTCCTTTTTTCCCCCTTTTTTTTTTTACAAAAAATGCAGGATTCCAAGGAAGAAAAACACATTAAAACAATGCTCTTGGTTTTTTATATTATTTATTAATATCATTAATATCCATAAAGGCTTTATATAACTGTAGCCTTTGTTATTGTAATAGGTATTGAGTATCCATGTAATCTTACCTAAATATGAGTATTTTCCTGTATCTCCAGAGTCCAGGGGCCAGGGCCTCATTCAATGCCATGAATTATCTTTTGGGTCCTCAATCGATGTGAATTCAACATGTGGCATCGGAATATTATACTAGACGTATTCAACATTCCAGAACTTTAGTTCAAAAACACGTATAATACAATAAACCAACAACCACTGCTGCTGTGCGATCATCCGTATTCATGTAATGCATGTACACAGTGAATTGCATTGACTCAACAAAACTCACTAGTGCTCGTAAGTTCTCGCCAGTCAAAACAAAATAATCTCGACTGACGCTATCGTAATGATCTTCATACATGGCATAAATGTCCTTCTTGTCCAAATCCTTCAAAATCTCTCTCCTTATCACTATTATCAACAAATAGGCAAGGCAAATAGAGAGCTCAAATTATCGGTACTCTTCCGCTCTCCGCCATTTTTATTCACCGATTTCGCTGGCTTTCACATATGAACAAATAATTGCCGACTAATTGATAGGCTAAGAATACAACGGGTTCCAGAATTGGTGTTCGTTTGTTTTTACGCAAGTCTCCAGAAAGCTTTTTACAGAATTGGGTGGTTTTTTGGGTTTTTTTGATGAAAAATATCAATTAAAAAAAAAAAGATATGCGGGAAATATGTAACTAAACAGAAACACGCCATACACGCGTTACCAGAAACAAACTTGTTTTTTTATTTGGCCTTATATAGTTATGATAACTTTTAACCCAAATTATGCATATATATCCTTTCATTTTTTCATACTTTGATTGTCCACCATCTCCAACTCTCACAATCTGAGACTGATTCTATAAATAAGATTTCCAAGCATTCTATTGATGTGATTGATACCTTTGCCATTATAATTAATTTTCTTTATGAGACTACTCTCAAGTTGACTTAGGTGCATCTAGCTTACAAGTGACATTCTATCTAGACTTGACTCCTTAAAGAATTGCACCTCTTATCTCCACCTCAATTCAAATAAACAATTAACTTTTAACATGAAATATTACAATGCATATGATGTAGCATCGTTGTAATTAAGTTGGTCGCATCACATCATCAAGTACTATCTATATATATAAAGAAATAAAGACTCCCAAAAAAGTATCGCCTCACCTTGAAAAAATGGCTTGTGCGCCAATACGGTACTCGTAAACGTAATTTAAAGAATTTGTGTACATGCGCTAAAATTTCAGCTTTCATTTGATACCTTATTTTTGACAATTGACCGAGAAACATTGAAGTTATGAACTTTTAAAACCCTCAAGGTCAATTTTTAAAAGTTGCTAATTTCATTTTTCGCACTGTATAAACCAGTAACGCAAGAGTAAGGATGATGATGAGGTGAGTTTAGTCACTGAAACACGCGGTCATTGGTATCTAAGCATTATCCATCAACAATAATCAAGATATGGATTTTGTTCATTAATTTTTCATTAATTCATTGTTATAAATAATGAAAAAACGACATAAAACGAGAGAAACGACATTCAATTGGTAGTCATTACTGGCATTAAAGACATGGCGCAGGTACCAGATCACACAGAGGACGAATAATGGTGCGCGATGTTTTTTTAAGGCTAGAAATGCCTACCAGTTGAATCTGAAGTTTTACATTGTTTCTCATCATTAATAAGATGAAAACAAAAACAATATCTTGATGAATGATGGTTAGAATCCAATGACATATGGTTTGGAAAAAAACGCGAACTTCAGTGACCAAACTCACCTTATCTTGATCCTTAGGTCTGCGCTACTGGTTTGTATAGTGCAAAAAATGAAATTAGCAACTTTTAAAAATTGACCTCGAGGGTTTTAAATGTTCATAACTTCGGTGTATCTCGGTCAATTAGCAGAAAAAGGGTGTCAAATGAAAGCTTAAATTCCAGCGCTTGTTAACAATATCTTCAAATTACGTTTGCGAGTACCGTATTGGCGCACGAGCCATTCTTTCGAGACGAGGCGATACTTTTTTTGGGAGTCTTTATGTACTTAATCAGAACCACTAGACCTCTTTCTGAATATGTGTTTTAATTTGGGATTTAATTTCAAGAAACAAGTTAATGGTACCAACTCCGAAGCCTGCAAATTCCACATACCTCAAAAACTCTACATTTGAAATCTCACTGTGGCCACAACTTATACTGCTTTTCTGGGTCCTCACATCAATGATGTTATCTCTGGTCAAGTTTTCCAGTACATAACAGCACTCAAGGCCTTATCACTTCATATAAAGCAGCGGCTGGGCAAAGTAATAATCACATCCAGGCAATACATTTTCCTACGTTCATTTACCCATTAATAAACTCCTTAGAGGCAAAGAATGTTATGTGAAAATCATTCAACTTTAAAGGAAAATATCTCCAAACGTTATTATAAAATTTATTTGGTGTAATATTGTATAGAGGTCATCATCATTTACCAACATCTATCAGCAACATGATATTTCAAAAGTTGAAACTTCAAAAAGGTTTTAAAAGCAATGCATGGGCCACGGCATTGTGGTATGCAAATATTAAACCTAAACCTTTCACTGGAAAATGATATATCATGCCCCAGGATCCATACTGGTCCTCGCAGGTTTTCTCCGAGCACTTTGTTTCCTCCTGCATCTAAAATCAAAAATTCTTTCCATTATTCTGTCTTTCACACAACGAAGGCATCCCTTGAATTTAATGTATTTGCACTATTGGGATTAGCCTCACATTCAGCCGAATGTGATAAATAAAATAAAATGGCCAAGTTCCTATTTTTATACCTAAAATAAGGGTCACTGCATATGATTTATTCAGATTCTTAAAAAAACCATTAATATCAAATATTTCAGTTATTTCCCAACCTATCTTTAAGCTTAGGAAAATACTTTATTAGTGCTGCTGACATTTTATAACAAGCGCTTTATCAAATATCACTTAATGAAAAACTAATATTGAATGATGACCTATAATCAAATACTGTCTATTTTGAAATTACTTAATGAAAATCCATAATTTTATCATAAACAAACTTCATCACAAACTTCTTTTATTGGAAAAATTGAATTAAAATTGAACAACCATATTGTGGAAAGCATATTTGATTTATATTTTCATCATCAACCAGGCTTTATGTTTAAAGAAACACACCTGATTTATTGCATTGCAGAAATTTTGTTATCAAAATGCTTATATGAATGTTGTACTTACTGATTTTCATAATATGAAATGGGATCTTTCTAGCCTATAAACAGACAATTATCTGTTGATTACGTCTTTTCACCTGGTATTAAAAACACATTTGTTGCCAGAGGAAACAAAATATTTGGAAACATTATTTATCCCATCAATTCATAAATTGTCATTACGCTATCTGGGTCATGTAAATCAATTACCTCCAGCTCTTTACAAAAATATAGTGATACAGTTGTTGAAATTTTAAAAACCTGCTAGTAAAAATAATGAAAATTGAAACATTCCTTACTTCATTGCATGAGATCAGTTGTATTCATTTTGTGAAAAGAGCAAAGAATTCTTCTTTTTCAAATTATTGTGCAGGCCTCATTGATTGAGTATTAATGCACAGGTAGATTGACCAAAATAAGGTTGGGAACAATTAGAGGTAGAATTCCCTACTCTTCTTAATATTAACTGCAATTACATGTACATGTATGACTCTTATGTACATCGGACTGACAGCTTCTTGTTCCCTCCAAAGGATAAGGATAACAACGATCTCTCATGACATATTTACCCATCTCCAAGTACTACATGTAGGAGAGAGGAAAAGATGTAGAATATCTGATCCAATGCTCAACCAAGTCAGATAAACTTCTACTTAAAGATTCTGAGATTCCACTTTGGCAAGGTGGCCCTCACCGGGAATCGAATCCATGCCCATTGCAGGCAAGGTGAGATCACTAACCACTATACTAAGGATTATAAGTAGAAATTTGCAGATGGCAAATGATACTCCAGTTAGGCACGGTTTCCAATTCATGACGGAATGTCTTCCGACATACAAAAGGGCTTGACGCAAGAGCCATAACGAAATGTGTTTTGAGTCATGACACAAAATATTAGGAGAATGCATAACTACCTTCTTTGAAGAGGTCTTTATAATAATAGAGGCCCTGGCAAAAATTTTCTGCATCATTCAATACACTATAATACATCTATCTTTGAATCATGAATCAATATTTTTCTGCATCATGATGCAAGACAATTGCGTCAAGCCCTTTCGTATGACTCAAAAGCTTTCGTCATGAATTGGGAACCGTGCCTTATATGTTATTTGCCAACATATGACCTGAAATGAACTGATAAGGACCTTTGTAGCAGTGTTCCATTTGCTCTATCAGCATTTTCTGAAGTGGAGTATCAAAAATTTCAGGAAAACTCAAAGATATTAACTAAAAACTCACATCAAATAAGAAATTACATGAAAGTAATGATTAAATGAATGTTATTTTTTATTAAAGGCAATACAAATATTTTTAATGTGTAAATAAGGTTTACCTTAATAGATACCTTGATATTTTGTATGACTCTATAAGATCTGTATGAAAATTGAAATAGTTTCAGAATGATATAATATTCATATACTATGAAGATATTGAAAATGCATTGCCTTAGTAAGTAGAATAAAACCAATCATAATAAGTTAATCTTAATTGAAAATATTATGTCAAATACAAATAAATATTATTCAAATTCTCAATAATTATTGACCTAAAATTATTTTTCAGTCTAAACTGTCTTAAAAAACCATCACATGAGTTGGGCAATACCTCTTAATCAGGAAATTACAAGAACTAAACACAAAATGCTTATATGGGCACCTGTTGATCATAATGTCTAGCAAACCTTTCCCCATTTACCCTGAGAGCTCAAACTGACGTTACTATAGCAGCAACAAAGAAGTGCATAACATCTTTACCAATCTCTAGAGTGGTTCTGTGTCATCAAAATCACTGTCACTACACTTTCATGAAATAGTAAGACAGCTACAAAGGCATGGGAATTTCAAAGTATATATTTCATAAATTGCAACTGACATTTACACATGAAACACATTACAATTGCTTTGATTTTTTGGTTCTTTTTTAGTTAAATTTTGCATTGTGAATCCATCTTAAGCAATATTTATAGTATCAGTTTTCAATAAGAAACGTTAAGTAAAAAATGCAAGCGGGAAGAATATAACATAACAAGTTTGTCATTTTATTTACCCAAATATATCTGACACTAAACATACTCTAATGTCACCAGTGGTATGACATATGTAGTTTCAATTTCCAAATGTAAAGTCTACTTGAGCAGGCTGTTTTTAGATGGATGTCCCTAAGAGAATTACAAGAACAGAATACCAACACCATTGTAATGTTTTCAGACATGTTTGCATTGAATAAACATCCTGGTAAAACAGTGTCTACATGCTAATTGCATAAGCACTACTAGGCTTTAAGGCATCTACAACATGAAGCACAATTCTTTTTGATACAGTTGAGCTTATTGGTAAGCTATTTATGGTATTCATAGTTTGTCATAGTATGAAAAAATACTGAGAAATCCATTCATGTAAATCTATAGTAACAATTACCCTTACAATGTTTTATATATTTTTTTTCAAACCAAATCAACACAGAACATGAAATGTACAGATTTTACACCAAGCTGAGTGGGACACACATCATGCCAGTAAAAATATCAGAATGTCTATCAGCTTCCCAAATATGACATTTTTCACTTCATTCAAGCACATATCATTTTCAATATTTACTGTTTACAAGAACAAGCATGGGAAGAATCTTTTCCTTAAATGGTTATTATTACACCGTCAAGTCATATCACGAATATGAAATTATCAATGGCACAGATTAAACTTCCCTCATGGGAAACGTTTACCTGTTGTGTATTGATTTTACCTAACTGATTGCTTTAAACCAAATTCAGCTCATTGCATTTGTTGCCCTTTTCCATGCTACTTAATATTGTCTTGCAACAGTTTGTATGAGACTATTGATTATCTTACTGACATTTTGTAATGAAATTTGCACTTCCCTACTCCTTATTTATGAAAGACTAACAAATATTCTTTTTTCATCTTATTAAAACCATGATTTCAACCTCCAACTTTCTTTTCAACATAAACATGAAAATCAAGCAAATTGCTCATTGGGATTATATCTACAAATGATATGTCAAAATATGTTATATATTACCTAGAAAAGTGACATTTTAAGCCATATTCATAATGAAATGCAAAAGACTGGGTTTAAGGGTCTTTTAAATATATATATGGATAATTCCAAAATGCTTGATGAGACATAATGTCTGAGCAATGTGAAGTCATTTTGCAATATCACTCTGTACCATAATTGCTTGCCTATTACTTTACAGCAAGACTTTTTATTTGATCAAATATTCTATAGATGTAACTGATATCTTAGATTTTTCCATCAGAGTTATTTTCCTTTGCTTGTCTTGATTTGATTTAGTTGCATCTAGCATCTTTTTCATCTTGGACCTCATTCATCAACAACTGGCTGTAAGGAAGTCAACAAGATATCATAAACACACAAACATGATAATAAGCATTAATTTCAAACTTTACCTTGCTCTAATTAAATCATATTTTTTCAATATTTGGAAATAATTCTCATCCTTGAAAAGTCTGAAGAACTATAGACCTGTCAGCAACCTTCCCTTCTTGTCGAAAGTATTTGAAGGCATCGTTGCATAGCAGTTAACTACTCATATGACTGATAATAGACTACATGAGCCCCTTCAATCTGCTTTTTAGGCATTTCATTCCACCGAAACTGCCTTAATTAAGGTTCAAAATGACATTCTGTGGACAATGGAGAGACAGGGTGTAACTATCCTTGTTTTGAATGACTTGAGTAGTGCCTTCGACACTATAGACCACAGAGTTCTTCTTCATCGCTTGGAATATATGCTTGGTGTTCAAGGAATTCCTCTTACATGGTTAAGATCCTATTTATCCAATCAATCTCAGCATGTCCTTATTAACGATGAATATTCTTCTGTTCAGAACTTAGTGTATGGTGTGCCGCAAGGATCCGTATTAGGTTCACTTTCGTTTGCTGTTTACATATTGCCTCTCGGAGACATTATTCGTGAATATAGTCTGGGTCTGCACATTTATGCAGATGACACCCAAATTTACGTTTCTGTTTGTCCCACATCTGACATTGGCGTGAACCTAGCTGTTTCTAAACTTGAAGATTGTATTTCAAAGGTACAATTGTGGATGTCCAATAATTTTCTGAAACTAAATGCCTACAAGACGGATGTTATGGTAATTTGATTCAGAGCTCAGCTAGCAAAGATTAACCTGCCTTCTGTGACTGTTTCTGGTTTTAATGTTCCAGTGCAAACAAATCCTATCATAAATCTTGGAGTTATGTTTGACTCTGGTATGACCATGAGTGCACAAGTTGCAAATGTTATCAAATGTTATGCAAATTACCACCTACTTAACATTAGTCGTGCTCGCAAAATGCTTACTAAAGAGGCAACTAAGCTTGCTGTGCACACACTTGTTACTTCCAGACTGGACTACTGCAACAGCTTATTGGCAGGTATTAACAAAACACTTCTCACCAGATTAAAGAACGTCCAACGCACTTCTGCTCGCGTCATTGTCCAGCGCAGGAAATATGATTCCATCACTCCAGAACTAATTGCTCTTCATTGGATTCCAATTGAACAATGTATCATCTTTAAAATTCTCACACATATGTTCAAATCTCACCATAATCAGTCGCCATCATATATCTCAACTTATTCCAACTCCAAAGTTCCGCGCAGACAACTTAGGTCATCTACATTATCTCCTAAATATTTTGTGCCAAGAACTCAAGCAGTCACTTTTGCTGATCGATCTATTTTATGTTATGGTCCAAAGAAATGGAATCCTTTTCCTGACTACATCAAAGATGAAAAGACTGTTGATGCATTTCAGAAACTGTTAAAGACTTTTCTATTTAATCAAGTGTATGATGTTTAATTTTCCATGTTTCTGTCATTAGCACCTTTAAACAAATTGTCTCTTCTGATTTTGGCGCTATACAAATTTTCTTTGAATGATTGATTGATTGAAGTCTCATGGGTCATGTTAAGGACAGTGTTACTGAAAAGTTAGATTTCTTAAACATATGTCCAAATAACAAATCACAAATGCTTCAGACTTGCATCACCTCTGAAGTACAGGAGACAGCATAGTTCATTTGATGGATGGTGCCAATGAACCAAGCTGAAAATTTTACAAACAAAAAAATACAGAAATATTCCATTGTGAGATTTTATGATGGACAGCTTGTAGCAATATGGATTAGAAATTCATGTCTGGGTTTTCTTATTTTCAAATGATCAACTGTATTTGATAAATCTATTTCTGTATTCTCTTTTAATAATATTGCATCATGAGTGAGACAGAATATGCCACTCTACTTGTAATTTTGTCAGTTCCATCAGCTCACCTTAATACTGTAAGATTTTGATCAAACATAGGTTATAGTAAAAATAGCGTAAAATGAAGAAATGTGACTATCTAAAGGCATTTTTATGTGTATTTTGTCACAAAATTGTTTAGCCACCAGAAATAGATGAAAAGCACATATGCATGCTTTCCTATACTATTCCCTGGAATTAAATACGAAATCTCAAATTTAATCCAAAATTTAAATCAACCAATTGCCATAACAGAAAAAGTAAGCATATTTAAGCCAAATTATTTGGATGGTATTAATATCTACCCAAAACAAACCCAATTAAATAAGCTAAACAAATCAAAAGTCATGGGTGACAGGGGGGCTTCATTTTTAACACTTTATAGTTTTGCTTTAATCAGAATTATAGGTATACGCCACTGGTCTTTATGTAAGTTTGTTTATTTCTTGTAGACTTGTTTGTTATATAAAATGAGAGGTTAAGAAACATCTTTCTACATATACATATGGAGCACTTGTCAAACTTACTGTTAAAATTTAATATCACCAATAATTCAACCTACCTTTAACCTTTATTAAGAAAAATGTCTTATTAGTGTTGAAAACATTTTAAATCAAAAGCTTAATCTAATTTCTTTTATTGCAAAAGTAGAAATGAATGATAAACTATACCTTGAGAATCACATTTGATTGTAAAAACAATGTAATGAAAATTCATAATTTAAACATAAATTAACAAATGAAGTAATATTGATTGAAGCAAAATTTGATAAATTTATTCATAATAGACAAGCCTGCGCCAAATTTGTAATTTCTTTGCTTAAAGAAACACAACTATGATATAGCATAGCATCTTATAGTAAATTACAAAAACACAATTTTTGAATGTAAGAGAACTTACTTTACTTAATTCTTATTAAAATGTGAAAATATGATAGTTAGTACCTTTGAACAGAAATTCTCTGTTAAGTACTTTTTTCATCTGGAATTAATTTTTTTTTTAGCCTATGGATAACATATGGAAACAATATTAATCTCATCGACTCATAAATTGTGATTATGGTATCGTTATTTCTTTTAACAAAGCTAACGATTAATGTTGGTAATTGCTGATAGGAAACTTGAGATGTTATTTTGGATGTCACTTAATGTGAACATATGTAAAATATTTCAGTCTGAATAATCAAAAATCTAAAGCAAGGTATCAAAATTAATGGTACAAACAGGTAATTAGATGACTAAAACTAAGGGAAGATGACAGAATTATTTAAACGTCCTACCGCGTCCTACCTCGGTTTTGTGCGGGATCCCGTGGTCTATTGTTCTCAAGAGCCCGCCGCGGTAGGAAAATATAGCCAAACACTTGAGTGTTTACACAGGTCAATGCATCTGTGAGTGCTGAAGCACTACCGCGGTA
>JXSR01S017033.1:12974-27163 GCA_000969725.1 Ophiothrix spiculata
GAAGGAATGATAATGAAATTTGACATTGAATATCGCAGGGGCGTTGACTTTTCAGTCTGTTCTGACAATTGTTGCAAAAACCGCATATTTTGGTCAAAAACTGACATCACCTTAATGTTTAACATGTCAATCTGCTTGTAAAAATGTATACTTTTATATGGGTGTAAAGGTGCAATTCATGATTCTGATGTTATAAAAACATCACCTCTTTAACATAAATGTATACTGAAAATTGAAAGTACTGTGCAATTGAACAAGATAAATGAACGCAGAAAAGCAAGTGAGTGTCCATTAGACTAAGGATTTCAACACGGAGTATAGACTCACCAGGTATACACTGTATGCAGCGCCCCATGAAGGAGCATTCGCACAGGGGACCCACGGCTTTACGTGACTGTCCGACCACGGAGCAAGTAGAGTAAAGTTTCTTGCCCAAGGAAACAAGGAGACGAAAACCGCCCGGCCCGGGGCTCGAACCCACAATCTCTGTATTACGAGACCCGTGCTCTAACCGCTCGGCCACGCTCAATTTTGTAATGTCAATCTGTCAGGCAAGTTTGAGCTAATATTGCTGAACTTTAAAGGTGTGTTTCCGATCACTTTTTAACCCCACTTTTTGAAATCAAATTGGAGATATTGATAATACAAGGAAGGTCATACTTTCTCATAACCCCTGCAAATTTTCACGCCCATATTATGTTTCGTTAATTATTTATAGTAAAAAAAGCTGTGAATTACTGTAAGATTTTGTCAACAAAAACAAATGTCTTGTGGTTTTGTATGGGTCACTCTCAGACATATTTTTGCCTGTAGCATCATTTTGGCTTAAGATATATGCAAATTAAACTTCACATCTGCTATCTTAAGGCGATGACCTTCTATTTAAATATGAAAAAAAGTATATGTTAAATTTCTCACCAGATCGCAATACCTACCTTTAAGGTAAGGCTAAAAAAAGAAACAAGTCTGTTTCCTGTGACCCACACGCATTCATTTTAAACGGTCTTAAATCAAGCATAGCTTTATTTCTCTTATATTTGTATAAAGAATAGAAATATTGACAAAAATGACAAAAAATTCTGATAGTGGGGAAAGAAATATTCCCGAAAAAAGCTTACTGATATCATCAGACTACTTCGTGAAAAGAAACGAACTTCAACTCAGATAGTTCAGAAGAACTAGACAATAACTTTGCCAATATTCAACGTACGAATTAAGAAAAAGTAATGCATTGAGCAATCATCTGGCAAAAACACTGTGCACATTGCTTTTTCAAGAATTATAAAAACAAAAATTTAAAAAAATGCATTCCGCATTGTAATTTTCAGACCTGCTACAGGAAACAGACTTCTTTCTTTCTTTGGCCTAAGGTATATTAGACAAATCTTGATTCCTGGATAATGATACATACCAACATTTGTCAGGTCAAACTGTGTTCTGACGGGTAATTCTGGGCTAATGTCGCTGACTTTTAAGGTAGGTAAACTAGACAAATCCTCTTCTTTGTTTTGTTCCTCTTCTAACTCGAGACCTTTCAAAATACAACACAGAAGCATGATTCAACACAGTACAAATAGCAAATAACACTATTTCCCTTGTGA
This sequence comes from Ophiothrix spiculata, assembly GCA_000969725.1. Taxonomy (NCBI): domain Eukaryota; kingdom Metazoa; phylum Echinodermata; class Ophiuroidea; order Amphilepidida; family Ophiotrichidae; genus Ophiothrix; species Ophiothrix spiculata. The sequence continues at coordinate 14,576 of JXSR01S017033.1, forward strand.
AGTGGCAACTTGAAATAACAAAAATTGAAACGTCGATGGGGTAATAAACGGTTTAAGTTGACCGAGGTATATTTCAGGCATGAGAATAGGTTAATTCCTGAATTAAAACAAGAAAGTTAAAAAACACAATACATTACCCCTATAATTACTTTTATTTTGATTTTTCTTGCTTTACAGTATAGTCGCTAGAATAACCAGCATTCACAAAAGAATACTATTTATGTCGACCAACATATTCGAAATTTACGTTGCACTCTATGGGCGAAACCATATTTGATGAAAATTTGATCAAATTTACAAAAATATGAGGGATTTTTCAGCATTGTCCAGTAAATAAGAGCAGAATGGCCCATCAAACATGTGTTCAAAGCTTTATTGATGTCTTTCGATATAAATAAGACCATTGGAAATTGTAACTACCCATGCCTGTTGACAGACACATCAAGTTTCTGACACGTGACCTCATCGGGTATACGGTACATGTACACGTGTTGGGTTCAAAGGGTTAAGTTACGTAAGAGAATTGGTCATCTGCTCATTTGTGCTGGATTTCTCCAACGGAAAAGGAAGTGGCTTGCACATGATCTGCCAATGCACAAACTACATTTATACTTTTGTGGGTAGAAGTGCAGAGATATGTTGATTTAATCTATTTTGATGCATCTAGCCTTGATAACTCAGTTAACAATTAAAGCATCTACTTGAATGCATTTAAAAAGCACCCACTTGAATGCATTACAAGATCAATATTATAGTTTTCTGGCTTTCAAATCCAATATAAAAATACTCACAACTGATATATTTCAGCTCCTCTCATGAACTTTGTTCCCTAAATACTGAAGACGATCAAATCATCCAAGTCGTCTAAATTTTAGAGTGTTTTTATATTTGATTTGAAAACCAAAAAACTATTAGGCCCTACATATTGATCTTGTAATACACTTTATTGAGGAGGAGCCAGCCATTTTTAAGTAGGTGCTTTGTTAGCAAAGTTATCAAGGCCAGATGACATCAAAACAGATGAACAATCCAGATGAGTCTATTTCAAATTGAATTACAAGATGTTTATCTTTTTGAGCAGTTTCTTTACCTCAATCAGTCAAATTTGAGACCATGGCTTGCTTTTTCATCACTTCAGTCTCCTCTATGTTTTTCTTCTCCATCAAATTTGTGTGAACAATACCCTGAACATAAAACCCTCCCATGGAATGCATGCCAAAGGTTTACCTTTCTTGTAGATAGTTTCTTTATCTTGTTCAGTCAAGTTTGTGACCATGGCAGCTAGCTTCTTCTGTTCAGCCTCCTCAAGGCATTTCTGGTAATCTTCCTTAGGTGTCATCACCAATGTCATTTTGTGAGTGTTTTCTCTGAAGTACTGTCTGACCTGGTGGGGAAATCATTAGTCTAATGTTGTGTTCACACATAATAGTCATGACTAGTCATAACGGGCTCTAGAGCGAGACAACTTAGCAGCTGCGTTCACACTAGGACACGACTTGCACGTTAAAACTAGTGACTTTTGGTCACCAGAGAGACACTTTCTATAATTGCATTCACACTGGGAATTTTCTTGTGAGCAGCTCATGACTGTTAATATAGTCATGACCAAATTCTTTTGTGTAAACATGCCCTATTGTTACTGTTCACTGGGTGTAATCTACAAAAACTATCAAAGTTTTTTAACTATTGGAATTCGAGATTCAAACATTACTTTAAGGTGGACAAGACAAGCTTGTTTGGAAGCCCAAATGGCCGAAAAATGTGTTTTTTGTGATTTTCTTGGTCAAAGTTCAACATCCACATAATGTTCCTTGTGAAAATTCCTTTATGGAAATATATACTTTTGATAACTTTAAGCACTTTGTTAAAAAGTAATGGTACAAAATAAACTTGCAAAAATGTAAAATTGAGTAACGTATTGTCCCTCCTTAAAGACATAAACATTTAGTAATTTTGAAATTTAATACAAATTCTAAGGATCTTATTTCAGTTTTCCATGATTTTTTTATTTTCTGAGATATATTTCCAATTTCCGTGATTTTTATCTGAATTACGTATAGCGGAAAAATTAAGGCTTGGGAAGAAGTAGATTATTGATTTCATTTCATTCATTTAACTTGATCAGACTGGCTACTGATTTGTAATAGGATCTGATATGGTATCTATACTTTGATCAACACCAAATAGGCGGGTCTCTTCACAACGTGAATAATTGATACAGATAAACCGGTGCGTAGCTTAACGCAGCACAACTGCAGCGGACGCAGTGCGCGTTGTATGTGTTATAACTCACGCATCAGTGTATACAGCGTGCGTGTGAGTGGGATTATATTTACTTGTGGATGAAGAAAAGCCTTATAATTCCCGCCTATTTAGTGCTGATCAAAGTATAGCATAGTCCTTTATTCAATGTTATTTGTAAGAATTGTGGATCATCAGTCAAAGACTTACTGTCAACCGAAGTACTGACTTGTGAAGATATGTTTGGATCATGGCTAATAATGTCACTTACCTTTTTTTGTAGGAATTGTGGGTCATCAGCCATACACTTCTTGAATTTTTCAACCTGACTATTGATTTGTAAAGATTTGACCGGGTCTCTGTCATGGTTCCAACTTGACATTAAGTTCTGTTATATAATGAGAAAAGAAAACGATCACAATTATATGGTGACAGCTATGTTATGTGCATAAGTTAGTGCATCACTACGCAGAACAGCTAAACAACAAGAGTTGGCAATAAAAGGCCTGTGAATAGTGAAAAACAACCTCGAAATAAATGATACCAGCAATGCAGATCCTGTAACTTTATACAAATATTATACATGGTTATACATAACCAACCACCACTCTCTCTTCGCACTTCAGGATGGAAACTGAATAAAATGGATATGCCAGTAGGATAGGAGTTTAATGTGATTGGGGTATTTTGGCTGCTGATAGGGCATTTTGGATGTTGACGGAATATTGGAACTTAGCATAAGGGCAAGAATTGCATCATGTGCTACATCGTGAAGTGACTGATTTCATATATTATGTCTGTGTGAATGCCAATTATTATACTTTGATCAACACCAAATAGGTGGGCCTCTTCACATCTTGAATTGATACAGATAAGTGCGTGCGTAGCTGTATGGACACAGTACAACTGCAGGAGACGCAGCGCGCGTTGCACATGGGACTTACGCATCATTATCTACGGCACGTGTCTAACTGGCATTATGTTTACTTGCGAATGACAAAAGCCGTATAATTCCCGCCTATTTAGTGCTGATCAAAGTAAATAAATTAAGCCCTCCCATGGCAAAAGGAACCAAGTGACAAATTGATTATTTTGAGTTATTGATAACAAACTGTTTGAAGCTACCATTGACTTGTACACGATTCTCAATTTTAAAGGTGTTGTTTTTGGTGGTTGGGTGTAAAATAGATACATGTTTATGAGTTTATTAGTTAGATATGGCCACTCTCAACCATTTCCAAACAATAACTCAATTTCTCCCAAAATGTCACTTGGTTCCTTTTGCCATGGGAGGACTGTTAATATTAGACATATGCAATGGATCCATCTGAATCAAGCAGTACTTTTGTTTTGGCCATGTGTTTTTGAGCTAAGGAAAGTACATATGGATCAAATTGATACCTTCAATAATGTCATCAATTTAACTTAGACAAATGCTATGGTAGCTTTGAACAAGTTTTTCTGGGTACACGTACATCAGTAGCAAAATGATGTATACATAAATGTGATCCAATTATCATGTAATTTTCCAACCAAAGGTGTTGTTCAGTATATTAATAAAGAAGACCAGGGGTCAATTTCATTAACATTTACAATGCATCGTTGCTACGATGGGTTTAGCTCGTAACTACAACTAGATATCACAAAGACATGAAACCCTTCATAAGTGTTCACCGCCCGTCATAAGGTATATGAATTATGCATTAGAAAAATTGAACCCCTTGCTAATGTTGCATGGGTCAAGAGGTGGTTGTAGCTAACAATGGGTTTTGGTCTTATAATGGGTTAACAATGCATTTTAACGTTAGTGAAACCGATACTGTGATAGCTTTGAACGAGCTTTTCTGGGTACTCATCAGTAGCAAAATGATGTATACATAAATGTGATCCAATTATCAAGTAATTTTCAAACAAAAGGTTCAATATATCTATTAATGAAGAAGACCAGGGGTCGATTTCACTAACATTTACAATGCATCGTTGCTATGAAGGGTTTAGCTCGTAACTACAACTAGATATCACAAAGACATGAAAACCCTTCATAAGTGTTCACCGCCCGTCGTAAGGTATATGAATTATGCATTAGAAAAATTGAACCCCTTGCTAATGTTGTATGGGTCAAGAGGTGGTTGTAGCTAACAATGGGTTTTGGTCTTATGATGGGTTAACAATGCATTTTAACGTTAGTGAAACCGATCCCTGATTTGATGGCTACATCAGTGTAATTACTTACAGATATGATTCCTAGGCCAAAACTTGTCGTCTGGTGCTTCTGTCCTAGCTCAATATTATGAAGTATAGCTTCTATCCTCTCAGCTTCAAACCCAGTCCTTCGAAATTTAAATAAATAATATGCAGATTACTACACCATACAAAACTCTATTTGCACTTCTAGAATAAAGAAAAAATAATTTTGCTGACAATAAGGCCAAAAAAAAAGTTGTTTGCTTGTCCTAAACCGACCAACCCTAATTTTGGAAATCAGGATTTTTTTTATTTACTGTACAAAAGAATACCGACCCTTTTTTTGGGAAATTCCTAAAAAAGGTGTGTTTTTTTCTTTTTAGATTTTTGCATTCTGAAAATGCAGAAAAAAATGATTTTTATAGTTTGTGTTGGGCATTTTAGTTATTTTGTAATGTATGTTGATTCATTTTGACACCAAAATTATTCTATTTTTTCATATTCTGAGCCTTGATTAATACAAATACATATACAGTGGAGTTTGCTAGTTACTAAAAAAACAGAAGGGGAAAAAAGAAATCCCGAACGACCGACCCAAATTTTCAACTTCAATTGAGGGCAAGCAAACAATTTATTTTTTGTTTGGCTTAAAGAGATGCCAGTCACTCCCAAAGGGCTAGTACTATAATAAATGAGTACTAATTGCCCATGTTAAATTCCTTGATACATTTATGCATTATTTATAAGATGCGTACGTAATAGCGTGATCCAATTACTAAATTATTTCAGTTCTACGCAAACAACTGTGCGGTTATTATCAGGTGACATTTACTTCTGATAATGACCTGTGTACGCGATAATAGCGTGTATGCTTTAAACGCAACAATACGTGCATGCAGTAATATCGCAGAGGTCGTGTTTGACTAAATGCAACACAGAAGCAGTGCCTGGACTGATCAATATGTTTTAACAAATGGCATAGTAACAAACTAATTGTAACTATGATTTGTACTTGTTTTGGACAAAATCAATAAGAAGTTAAAAGAAAAATTATGGTTATTAAAGACAACGATACCTGCACATCATATCTTTAATTCAGTCATTGATTAAAATCGGAGGTGTTTGTTTTGTGCCTCAGAACTTTTCTTTGAGAGCTGTCTCAGAAAAATACCTCGTCCCAAAACAAACACCTCCGATTTTAAACAATGACCTCTAAAAAGATGGTGCACAGTTATTATTGTCTACTTGAAGACCACAGGCCATACAAGAATAGCAGCATACAATTTCTTTTCTTTAGTTATATTCCTTTGTGCTTTGAAGCATGTGCTTTGGAAACTTGTTTTCTTCAGCATCTTTGAAAATAGGGCGAGACGTTCTGTATGAACACTAGTCTTTGTAAAGACGCTTCGTGGCATAGACTTAAATGGGCGCCGAAGACGTGAGTCATCACGGTGCTTGCCCTCAACGAGCGCTGAGCTAAGCTAAGCATGAGGCTGAGCGTAGCGAAGCTGCTGCTAGTTGTAGAAAGGGCGACATATACATTACAATATACCCTGCAATACAACGCCTGGGAGAAAGGCTATATGAACACTTACTCAATAACTTCATCAAAGGTTTGTTCAATGAGTTGTTTGACCCTATCAATATCATCCTCTTTGATTCCTTGCAGACCAATAGAAAATGTGGCATCTTTGGTGCTTCCACTAAACCTACAGAGGAAACAAAAGGATCACATTGGAGTAATGGTAGCTTGGATGTATTAAAATTAAATCTGAAAACTAGGAAAAGAATATCTTTGAATTATATTATGTAAAATGAAATCTCTTTAAGTTTACCAAATCATTAAAGCATAAATTCAATATTCAGAACAAATATGTTGCATTTCTGTGGTGTGCTGCTTTACAGAAAGTGGGGTAACAAAGAATTGACCCCTGGGTTAAAATTGGATAAGATGAGATCAATGAACATGATGCTGCAGCACGATTATCCAGTACAAATACTTTTATGCAATATACAGAATATAACATGTTTGTCATATACAATGTATTACATTAAAGGTGTAAGATCCTATTTTAGCATGTTATAATTTGTATACTTTAACTGATTGACCTTGTCCTCTGAAAGGCATTTTGTGAAATTCAAACATCAGATTGTGTCTTTTTTTCTCTTGAGAGGCAAGAGAAAGTATGTAACCCTGGGGATGAGGCTGTTATGTAAAAACAAAATAAATAGAAAATAGGTATACCATATAATTTTACTTTTCATTCTATATCTCTGAAACTATACAAATTTAAATTTGAGATTAAGAATCAGAAAAATATGGGCTTTTGTATGGCATCAAAAAAATATATTAAAGTCGGCGTCACAATTCTTCGGATGATGTAAATAAACATCAAGAGTGCAGGGCCAATTGTTTACGAACGCAAACATACCTCTAATTGGTGGTCATGTGACTGATTTTGTCCGAGGAATTCTGGCAAAGATTTTACATCCGGTTGAGCCAAGGGGGATGAGAATGTGATCAGAACTTCCCTAACACCTTTAATTCAAAATCATAAATACTTGAACACAGAAAAAGCTTATAACAATTGTTTAATTCAGCTAATTTCACAAGATATGTCATAAGTGGCAACCAATTTTAACAGTTATACATCCTGCAACCCATTTGAAAACTTTCACTCTAAACAAAATGGTTGCTATCCGCTGTTTGGGAACTGTTGGTTTGATCTAAAATTTGATAAATATTCATACACTCTGTGTTAAGTACACATTAAACTCCTCAATCTTATTGGGCAGTTGATAACTTCTGCACATTTATTAATCTGGTTAAGTTGCACTAGTGCGTTGTGCAATTCCATGTATGTGCATAACATGTTTACGCATGTATGACAAGTTCCATTCTAAAGGAAAGGTAAAGCGTATTTAACATGGGATGATAGGTAATTGTATTTTCTATGTTTTGTAAATACAACAAACAAATTATTAAAGTATTTTGATTATTCTAGTTCTTCACACCTATATGTATGAATTAGATTTTACCCTGTGCTGTACATGTAGTTGTTCAACTCACTCAGCTTCGCCTCGTGAGTGAGGGCAACACCAACTTCAGCAGGTGGTGTATATTTTGTACAACTTCACTTGTGTTAAGTAGTAAGCAGTTACTAATTTATAATTAAAAAGTGTATCATTGGTGCAAAATGTCACAATAACTCACCCAGTGCCGGGAGCATAATCACTACCGATATTGGAAGTTAATAAACTTTTGTAGAATGGAGCAGGAGGTCCGCTTACCAGCAGAGATGCAACAATACTCATCACAATCGACTCAAATTGATCAGTGACACTGTAGAAAAATAATGTACAATTAATGTTTTACAAAACTAACAATTAAATAAATGCTATACTGGTTGATCAAAAAATTACAGCCATAATTATCACAATGTAACAAGGACACGAAATGTTACATTGTGATTTTGGTATGACGACAGGAGTAATACTCCAAATTTCACATTAAATATAAAAGATCAATGTGTTAACTTGCTTTAAAATCCTCGGACACTCTTATCAACTTATTTATAGAGATAGGGTCATTGGTGTCCCTTTTACATTGCGAAAACATACATATTTCTAGTGTAAAGATAAAATGTATCTCATCATGTTTTTCTCTTTCAAATCAAAGGATGTGCATACCCCTCTAATTCCCACACCAGCAACTTTCACTTTTACATTTATCAATAAGTATTAATCAATAAGTATCCAGATTTCAAAAACATCACTATGTAATAGGACACCAAATTCCATTGGACCCCTGTTATAAAGAAACACTCACATACCTTCCCAGCAAGTAATTGATGCTGACGGTGGTTTGTTTTTCTGGATCTGCTGTCATGGGATCTGGAGCACAGTGGACATGGAACTCCCTCTGAAATAATAAATACAGACAGACTATTAACTTGATTTTATACCTCAGTATCAGTGAATCACGATTTACATTTCTTGAACTTTCCTATATAGACGAGACAGGACCTCACTTGCGCTCCTATTGTTTTGTGTTTGGATATAAAGAGCAGGATATCGGGAGTTAGAATTAAAATTTCATTCAACTTCTTACAGGCAAAACAAAAACAGAAAACAAAACATCAACCAGGATTCTGAGGACTGACAGATACAACAAAATGCAATCAGTTTTGGTAAAGATACCAAAAAATACATTTAGAATGTGTGGCCCGAAACATTCAATGGGATGCTTCCCACTAAAACATATTGATGTATTACTCCAGTTGAGCAAGTAGGTATTAACTTGAGTTCATTTACAAGAAAGAACGAAATAATGTTTAAGTAGTAAAGACCATGCACTAACTATCACATTTCATACTGAATCTTAACATTCAAAAAGATTGCATGAAGAAACAGAAGAATTGAATCAATCAGTCTCTTGCTGGCTTTGTAATCAGTTTAGTTTTCTTTGGACTGAGCCCAAGGACAAATTGAGCAGCACAAATTTTCACACGTTGCTGTTCAGTCCCTTTCCAAGTTGAAATCAATTGTTTTGCTACAATCTTCTGCAAATCTCGTTGGGACACTTGTGCCATTATTATTAAGCACCACGGTAGCAACTCAAATTCCATAGTGTGCGTAAGAAGGTATACTTGGTGTTACTAAAGTGGCTGTGATCCCCCCCCCCCCAAATCAATGTTGATGCACACATGTCTACTAACTCAACATTGATCCAGGGGAGCGGGGATAAATGCTTAATATTACTATAAGTGTCCCAACAGTTTTGGAGAAGATTGTAGTTTGCTTGGAGTAATCGATATATTGGCTTATTAAATCTTGTTGCTACAACTGGAAGCTCTGACATTTAAAAAAAACATACTTAGGGGCTGCTAGTATCATCTGAAAGGTCCCAGCCTCGTAGGGATGACTTGCCCAAGATGACATTTGACATAGGGTCACTCATGTGTTTTACTCTAGGACCATTGTGTCCAAGTTTCACGAAATTCTAAAAAGCATGTGAATTTGTTGACCAATCTTATAAAATATTAAACACAGACCCCTAGGTGACCTTTCCCCTATAATGAACCCTATAGGCCAAACAATAATTTATTGGACAATGTAAACAAAAATCCAGAGTGCAGGGCCCCAATGGTTGTAAATGCAACCCCACCCTGGAGTTTTGTTTACATTGTCCAATAAATTTTTATTTTGCCTATAGGTGACCTTTGACCCAACTCACAGAGGGTCTCATGTTTGCTCCTAACATGAAAATTCAGTTTACGGAAACTACAAACAATTTTGTTACGGGTTACAATGTTGACCACACACTTAACAATGTTGACTTAAAACACACCCCTGTCCCCACATGACCAAAGTAATCCCTAAGTGTGTATTTTTCAGACAACGCAACAATGAACCCATGCTGCAATATAGCAGTGAGTCTACCACATAAAGGCCATTTCAAAAAATCTGACTCCTCCTCCCCTAACAGCCCATTTGTGCAAAGAAATGTTACACTATGGATAAGAAAATTCAGATTAACTTACAGGCTCGGACCACCTGACTTCATCTGGTACTTCGGTCCCTGGTTCGATCCTGTCATATTTCTCTAGTACTAATTGGTTTATTTTCTCTAGAAGCTGTTCCATTGGTAAATCTCCATAAGTATAAAACCTAAGTGATGTAACATTCACAATATTTACTTGGTGATTTTTTTCTTGGTAAGATGTAGGAATCAATTAATTATTTTCACTTTCAAAAAACTGTCAAAAGTGTTGAGAATAAACATTTCAGAGTATGTATCTTGGATGAAGGTAAAATTCAAGTAACATACCCCCCTACTACATATGCTGACCCTTACGCTAACCTTGCATTGCATAGGTGATGGTATGTGGCATGAAAGTTCTTCAACTGTTCCAAGGTTAGATCAGGGATATCTAAAGGTTCACCTCCACTATTCACAGAGTATGTGTGACTGGGTATGCTTACCATGCATTACTGGGGTATAGTGTGTGGCGTTAAAGTTCTTCAACTGATCCCATGTTAGATCAGGGATATCTAGAGGTTCTCCTCCACTATTCACAGAGTATGTGAGACTGGGTATGCTTACCTTGCATTACTGGGGTGGTAGTGTGTGGCGTGAAAGTTCTTCAACTGATCCAAGGTTAGATCAGGGATATCTAGAGGTTAACCTCCACTATTCACAGAGTATCTGTGACTGGGTACACATACCTTGCATTACTGGGGTGATAGTGTAAGGTGTGAAAGTTCTTCAACTGATCTAAGGTTAGATCAGGGATATCTAGAGTTCACTTCCACTATTCACAGAGTATGTGAGACTGGGTACGCTTACCTAGCATTACTGGGGTGATAGTGTGTGGCATGAAAGTTCTTCAACTGTTCCCAGGTTAGATCAGGGATATCTACTGGTTCACCTCCACTATTCACAGAGTATGTGTGGCTGGGTAGAAGTTTGTTTTGAACGTGTAAATAGAATATATGTTCTGGGCTAGTCTGGAAAAGAGAAAGACATTATCAAAAGAATAAGATAATAATTAGTAAACTTTACATCAACAGAAAAGAATTGCACACGAATTGAAACTGATTCTAAAGTCTTGTGGCTACGTTTTTATCAAATTTTGCTGCTTGTTGTCAACTTTTCTTACCAAAGTAAGGTCAAGATTGTGAACTTAAAAGGCACTAAGGCTTGGCGTCCACAGATATTCGCTTGCCCGAGTGACATTCACTCTTGATATTCGCTCTGAACTATTCGCTAAAATGGAGAGCGAATGTCGCTCTAATTACGTGAATATCATTTAAATCGATGAAAGCGAATGTCACTCGCGCATGTTGAAGTGCTGTGATGATTAAATAAACAAACCCAAGAACAGTAATCTTCGCTTCCACTCAATTTGAAGTGTAGCAAATGTTGTTATATCTGTTAAGCGAATGTCCCTCCCTTTTAAGCAAAGTTTTCTCTGCAGTGTAAGCGAATATCACTCGGATGGGCGAATGTCTTTGGACGTCAAGCCTAACCAGGATCACAACTTTGACATTCAAGTTTTCTCTACACTTACTGGTTTTAATACATTTTAGAAAGTACTTCCACATAATTACTTATATATACTATTCCTATATAACTTTAGGCTGAAAATAGTACCATTTTAAGGGATACAGTTTTGATTGATTTTTACTCACCAGTGCGCCTTTCATTTCATTGAACACAACCCCTTTGAAGATAATTGGTGATGAGGAATCCTTATTGTTTTCATGTTCTAGTCTCCAGCCTTCTTGACTGAAAAAAGTATGAAATTTCAAATAACTATATTTCCAAAATTCTCAAAAAGTATCTCTCAAAACCAATCTAATTTTATTCTAATACATGATATGTGTACTTGTGACACACATCGCACAATGTAGTGATCTGGTTGATAACGCAGGATATGTCATATGCACAATTTAGTGCACATATATTTAGGTAAAAATATTGCATTTCTGGGTATGCAGTTCATAAGAACAAAACAATGACTGCATCGACAAATGCTTTAATATTGTGGCATATGGACATAACAACTTAAATCACTTGAAGACTTTATAGATGCTAAGGAAATACAAAATAAATATGCTACACTTAAGAAGAAGACCTACCATTGTCAGTCAGTGACAGTATCTATTCATCAGTATCTTTCAACATTTTCCAATTACTTATCTTCATGCAATGCATTGAATGCATTACATGAAGATCAGTCATTTTTATTTTTTGAAATCTATCTATTTTAATCTATTATTATGATCAACATCATATTTGATCATTGACATGTTTTGTACCTTGTCAGTTGCATCTATCTTATCCATTTTTTATTTCCCCTCAGTGATTTATACTATGTAGTCTCAAGATCACTTGGGGCAATAGTTCTTACTATTGCCCTCATGAGCATTCAAAATGTGTATTTCCTTCCTACATCATCCCCATGTAGAATTACCAGCTAAGAAATTGAAAAGAGCTAAATTCTTTTACCTGAAATCCATTTCTCTGAGATTGGGAAAGAATGCTGCATCCAAATAAACTGATAATAAGTTATCAAAGTCCTGAGAGTTCATGGTGGAAAATGGGTACATGGTGTAGTCATTGGCTGGAAAATAGAGAAGAGAGTCCTGAATAAGTTA
>JXSR01S017033.1:34083-57910 GCA_000969725.1 Ophiothrix spiculata
GTTTTACAATACAACATTGCCAGGGCAAACTATATGAGAGCTTGAAAGTTACACCCATGCCTGGCATCCATGTTGATAATCCTGGGATGTACTATATCATGTACATCCTTGGGGCCCCGGGTCTCCTCTAGCTATACGCCACTAAATGTTCATTCCAAACTCTCATGTAGTTTGACTAATTTGCCTCATTGAATATCAACCTTTTTGGCAGCTTTTGACTCTTTTCTGACATTTGCTGCAGGGGGAGTCTGAGGGGGATGTGCCCCCTATTTTTTTGAAAATAGGACACAAAATGATGCGATTTCATGTATACTCAACCACGAAATATTAATATTTTTTGTGACCCTCCCCTACTTTCGATGAAATGATTTTATGACCCCCCCTGTTTTCATGTCAAAAAATCTATGACCCCCCCCCCCCAGTATATTTGGGACCCACACCCTTCCGAAGAAAATGCCAGCCCCCTAAGTTCAAAGTCATGATTTCAAGAAATTGGAAAAAGGTCAACTGAGGTCAAAACAATTTGACCATCAAATCGAGGAGAAAACGTTAATTGACAAGAATGAGGTACTTGATCTTCTAATTTATCTAAACAATCCATACTTTAAAAAAGATCAACCTAGACGACCACGGCAGCCATTACGGTTTGACAGTTCTCCCTATACAACGCACGCGTGTTCTCAGCACTTGGCTAAAATTAGCCATCGACTTTTTTGCTATTTGCCATTCTTTTTTTGTTGGATCACTCATGTATTATTGTTAACAATATTATTGAGTATCTACATAAGTGTTTGTTGATTGAAAAAAATCAAAATGTGTACTTTGATCATGTATTTTTTAATTTAGGTGATTGTAATTGATCATGAATTTTCACAAGTTAATGTTTGGTAAACTCCTTGACTACCATGGGCATGGCCTATGGCTTAAGGCAAAATTAACCATTGTTCAATGGAGCTCCATATGTGGATAAAACATATCATTTATCGACATACTATTGTTGTTGGATTTAATTCGTGAACGCGTGTTTATAGCAAGTACGCAGTAATCCCTGACACGAGCGTATATTTTCAAGGTTGTTTAGTTCACGTGTACGTACAAGGCTCTGAGTACGCGTTCACGAATAAAATCCAACAACTATAGTAATAAGTAGGTCTAGATCAACCTAATTTCTAAAACGGGAAAAATCACTATCTGCAAAAGCAGTAAGAATCGTATCTACAACGTGGTAAACATTAGCTAACCTAGCCCGAGTTAGCACAGACTTCAAATTTTTTATCGTATTTTTTTTTATTTTAAATGTCCCATTCAAACTTGGCCATGCTAACTACATTACTGAGATTTTGAACGACAAATACTAACACCACCTTACCTTAATTTCGAAACATTATATAAAACGTTTCTAGCTCTTGATACGTGTGTTTTCCACATGATAGCTAACCAACTTTCCCAGAAAACTCGCATGTATTACGAAATCATGAATTTGCTCCAAAGGAGGCTGACATTGAATTGGTTTTCTGTGATCGATGGAGCACCGCCTGCTCCAGACAGTGTTTGTTTGTTTGTTTGTTTACCTCGGTTGGTCCGTGACGGACACATGCCATTAGATCCATGATGAACTCATGGTCTCTTCCAAGCTCATACAAAAGTACCAACCTGGATAGCCAGAAATGGCTAATCTATGCATGCTGGCCAATGCATCTTTGAAAAGATGCCGAAAATAGAAAAGATAGCAAGAAAAATGTGAGACCGGATTCTCCAGAATAAACGCATCTCGTTGCTGTCTCCCTTCATTTCTTTAATTTCTTCTCGTTTTTTAATTTCTTTGTATCATTCAGAGTATTTTTATTCAGAATTTTGTATACTGATCCTCAAAGATTTTTTTTTAAGATGATGATCAATTGTGTGACGTCATATATTGATATTCACGAAATCATAGAGCACAGAATAAACAGCAGTCAGCTGACTTTCGTAAAGATCTAGTCTGTGATTTCTTCATTAAAGGTCACCTTTTCTTCCTGGGTTGATAGTACTGACTTGAGACCTGTGTTCAGTATGGCAGCCTCAATCAATTTTGAAAGTTTAAACTTGTTTTTGAAGGTAAGCTTTAAGTTTATTCCAGTACGGTAATTATTTAGCAGTAAAATGCACAACAGACAGTGACACTTGCACCATGTCCATGGAGCTATAATGCTTGCACTATTATTGTTTCAAATAAATTTTGGACACGGACATGATTTCTGAACGCAGCCACCGCGTATCCACAAGTTGAGAAAAGAAAGGGACACCCGCAAGTACGCAAGTGACAAGTCGCAACACCGTTTCCAATCAATAATTCCACACTACCGCGACATCGCGCATGCCTGAAATTTAAGTGAAAAGCGTTGTGTACTCGCGTAAAATGCACACGCAGTTGTGACTGTTACGCAAGGCTCTAAATTTTCGTGTCTGAGAATTATTTGAAACAACAATACCAAATTAATGTATGTCTTGCACTGAACTCATGGCAGCTAGACGACCACAGCAGCCATTACGGTGTGACAGTTCTCCCTAAACAACGCATGTATTCTCAGTGGCTAAAATTAGCCATCGATTTTTTTGCTATATTTGCCATTCCGTTTTTGTTTGATCACTCATGTATTATTGTTAACAATATTAATGAGTATCTACTTATTAGTGTTTGTTGATTGAAAAATTCAAAATGTGTACTTTGATCAGGTCGTGCGTCTGGAACTGACACTAGGAAAAAGGTGATGGCGTTGCACTTTTCCGGATGGCATCTTCATAAATTGACTATAACTTTTTAACTACATAAGCTATGCTTATAATTTTGGTGTCTTTTTAAAGCTAAAACATGCACCTTTGTGTGGTGTGAAAATCATTGGTATAGAATTGTGGGTGGTAGAGTTATGTGCCTTTGTTTCTGGAACACCAAGGGTGGTGGAGGTGGCGGAAGCGGAGGTGGCGGAAGCGGGCCATACAAAGTCTATGGGGCTTACTACCTCTCATTAGTCAAACTTTAATAATTTTACATAGGAGTGACACAAACTCATCATTTTGGTCTTATTTTAAAGGTAAACCATCTAGCTACTTATTTTTATGTGAAAATATTGGATATATGAAGAATGGTTAATATTTACATTGAAATTATGATTAATCTACCTGGTACTTGCATACATTTGCATTGCGCGGTGATTTTTTCCAGTTTTTAGTGCCTTTCAAGCTTGAAATCAAAATAAAATTTGAACTAAACATCCCACCCCATAAAGAGTATACATTTTCTGAAAAATTGCACAAGGAATCCAAAGAAGGCATTAAAAAAAGTCTAGGAGGTAGGGTTTGTATGTCAGATCTGAAAATGTTAACTTTAAAATATTATCTTAATGCCCAAAATTATCCACAAATTCGACTTGAATTTCCTTCAATGTAATGAGTAAGACCTTCCTAGAGTTTACATTTTCTTGAGGGGAATTTTATGAGGATTTCAAATCAGATAAGAATTGGAGGGTAGCAGTAGAGGGTCTGGTGATATGCAATGATAGAAAAAATGAAAATTTTAAGAAAAAATACAAATATTCTCAAAGCTGACATCTTAACCCTACCTCCTACACTCTTTTCAATGTCATATTTACATTCCTTGTTCAATTTCCTTTAAGGAAATGTATACTTTTGATAGGATGGGGTATTTAGTTAAAAAGTTATTGAAATTTCAAACTCGAAAGGTGCAAAATACTCAAAAAATCACTGCGCAACGCAAATTGGTGCCAGTTTACGACGCATGGCCATCATGCATTTTTTAATTTTAGGTGATTGTTTACATAAAAATGATCATGAATTTTCACTTGTAAGTTAATGTTTGGTAAACTCCTTGACTACCATGGCCTATGGCTTAAGCAACTCACTAAGATGTGCAAGAGCACATTTCCCACATTTTTCATGATGCGAGTTGTTCAAAATGAGACCTCAAAAAATTGGCAAAATTAACCAAATATTGTTCAATGGAGCCCAGTATGTCGATAAAACATAATCATTTATCGACATACTAGTAGGTCTAATGGCAGCCAGTGCATTAGGTGGCCATATGTGCCACATGGATTTAGAATAACATGATGAAGTTTATAGGATACGTTTAGTTATTTTATTAGGAAAGATAAAAAATATGATTTTTAACAATATAGCCGGCCGCATGAAAAATTTGTTTCTCGTCCCCTCCCTCCTCACTTTTTGGTGCCGCACCAATTTCTTTTCTTTATTTTTTTGGTTAAAATGCTGAAAAGATGTTAAAAATTGAGCTAAATCGTTCAAATATCAAGACCCCGCTTTCCTTTTTAAAGGATTCTTTAATTTTTGATATATGTTTTTAACGATGAAACTGTCATCAAACCAACATCTATCCATATCACATAGAGATAAAGACAGCAAATGAATGAAGATAGATCAAACATTCACCAGAAAATTACCATTCCCGCCAATAAAAAAAATTGAAAAAATAAATAAATTGAATAAATAAATAAA
Organism: Ophiothrix spiculata; assembly: GCA_000969725.1. Classification (NCBI taxonomy): domain Eukaryota; kingdom Metazoa; phylum Echinodermata; class Ophiuroidea; order Amphilepidida; family Ophiotrichidae; genus Ophiothrix; species Ophiothrix spiculata. The sequence continues at coordinate 38,596 of JXSR01S017033.1, forward strand.
TTAATTAGGCCTTATTAAAACACAATATATTTGTCACTTTAAAATGCAAGTCATGAACTCATTAATTAATACCGTACTACTATGTTTTTGTGTTTATTTTTCAATATCATGATAGGCAAGCTCTAAAGAGATTGTAGTGAGGATTTGTGAGCAAGCGTTTCTATATCGCGACTTGATCCGACCTCCACAGGAAGTTGTCCGCAAATTAGCAGATGAATTGTCAGTAGAAAATAATGAAGCACAAGAGGTAAGAAATGAGGTAAAAGTAGACTTTACTTCCCATGAAAAACTTGACCCATGAAAAACTTTACCCCTACCCATAACCCGACCCTACATTGGAGACAATTCGTTCCTGCATGTCACTCATTGGAAACAGTGTAATATAAACTGTTCCATACCATCTCAGATGAACGTTGAAAAAACTTCCTAAAATCTCATGATATACGCGACCAAATGCCTCAAGGTCTTGGAATCATAGATAAAAGTTATTTAAATAACAAATTATCACTAAACCTGATACTTTATCAATCCTCACAAGTGAAAAAAATGAGATATTTCCCGAGATATGTATCCAAGCAGGAAAGCCAACTTTCCTGATCCAAGTCATGTAAAATCCATGTAAACAAGAAGCCATCTTTGTTTACTCATTTGAAATGTACTTCCTGTTAGTGTGACCTTGAACAATAGGCCAGGTCAGACATTTCCCACCAAATTTTGACTTGTCACTCAGAAGTGACAACTCAATCAATATCAAATCAATATTTCATTGACTGCTCCAGAGAGATGTAATTAAAATGTAATGGTTAGCTGTCATTTGATGTAAACAAGTAGTATATCTTATCTATGGATTTCAATGGTGTTTTGTATGAATTAGACCTGTAGGGATAATTCATAGTTAGGAATAACCCGATCCTAACTCACTTGGTCATGACCTGTCTCTAACTCACTTTATCCTCCTCTTTAATCCTCCTCCTTAATCTGCCTCCTCCTCCTCCTTAATCCTCCTCCTCAACTCCTCCTCCTTTCCCTCCCCCTCCTCCTCCTCCCCCTCCTCCTCCTCCTCCTCCTCCATTCTCTTCCCCCTTCTACCCCTGGTTTGGGGAAGCAGGTGGCGCAGCGGTACTTCCCTCGCCTTGCACCAATGAGCCCATAGGACTGCCACGGGTTCGAACCCCGGTCTAGGCGCTGTATGTGCAATTGGTTGCCAGTTCAACTTGCTTCTGCAGGTTTTCCTCCTGCACTAAAACTGGCAAATAAATCTGAATATCTGACAGAGGACCCGCTGCTAGACACTGATTAGGTTATCCTCTCTAAATATGTCATATTTATTTATTTATTTATCCTCCTGCCCCTCGTCCTCCTCATCCTCCTCCTCCGTATCTGTAGGCTTTCGCCAAGGAAATCCAACTTTGTACTTGTACCAAGTAGCCAAGTAAGGTAAAAGGAAGCTTATTTCAATGGGATCCAAGATGTTTTTAGGCCGATATTCATTTTTTTCAGTAATTAAAATGTATTGATAGTCTGTTTGTCAAAGACTCAATTTTATATGTGTGTCAATGCATTGATTTCAGCACCAGTATAAAAGTACAGATCTATAAAAGCCTTGCAAATTGCATAATTAAGTACTTTTTAATCAAATGACTTCAGCAGCTATTGCTAAATGAATTTATGTATTATTTCTAAAAAGCATTGGAACTTTTACAGGAGTCATGACATATACAGTATTGAAAAAGGTTAAAGGTAAGGGTGCAAGGTTTACTGTAATGACTAGCAAACCTTATGGATAAAGCGAGATTGACCACATTTATCAAAGTGATGGGAAGTTGGAATTCATACATCATCATGTAAGTGCAAGAAAGTTGTATTATCTGCAATAGCTGCCATTTGAATTGCACACTATAGAATGTCCAGTTTTGACATACAGGGAGAGAAATTTTGAAGGATTTCTAGTAATCAGGTGTGAAATAAATAACAAACAGCAGCCATTGCAGAATTTGTCAAATTGACACATTTACCCAGCTGGGTAACAACAACAAAAACAAAAATTAAAATTGGCACAATATTCTTAAATATAAAAAATGTCTGTTTTTTCTCTGTGATTGCATAGATGTACATATATATGATTTTGTTGCATAATCTAAATTCTTTGTGATTTCCTACAAATCTTGATTCCCTTTACAGTTGCTGTCATCAACAAGTAGATTTATCCAACATGTGTTATTCATAGGTTGCACAGATGCAGTGTCAGTGCACAAGGAATTCCCAGGTTAGTTGTCACCACAGATTTAGAGAGACCAAAGACTCAGCTACAATTTTATTCCTGTATGGATTAAATCAAAGCAGCCCACAAGTATTATGTGAGTTGCATGTGAACTTAAAAAAGCTCTCTTTCAGCAAATGTAATTAATATATTTTTGAGGCTTCAAGATTTGGTTGATTATGAATTATTTTTAGCATAGAAAAATTGCAAAAAGTTTGTTTGCATTTCGCAAACGTAATTTTCAATAAGTCTTGGTTGGAGTTACATCCTTTGTTTTTTGTTGCTTTTATGTATGGCCGAGGATATTGACCCGATGATCCTTTCAATAACCTCGCCCAAAATGGCTATATAGACACGATGATCGTTTCAATAACATCGCCCAAAATGGCTATAAACACGATAATCGTTTCAATAACCTCGCCCAAAATGGCTATAGACACGATGATCTGGTGTGAGAAAGTGAATGGCCCTATCTATGGAGCCTAATGCTCACTGATGCTCAAGGGGATGGCAACAAAAGTAGTGGAACAAGGAAGGTGACTTGCATTGGTAATATTATACCTTTGCTCGCCATTATTTTCTTCCTCTTTGTTTGTTTTACTCTCTCTTTTGGTCTGCTACGGACTAAAGGACAAAAATGTAACTTCAAGAATCAAGTTAACATTCTAAAAAACATCAAAAACTCCCCCGGTTGTAATATTACCAATCGATTCAATGCTTCCTCCTTCCACCATTGCCATACCCTTGAGTATCAGTGAGCATCGGCTCCATAGCCATCCACTTTATCACACCCGATCATTGTGTCTAAAGCCATTTTGGTCGAGGCTCACGATCATCGTGTCTATAGCCATTTTGGGCGAGGCGCACGATCATTGTGTCTATTATATAGCCACTTCTTTTATGTATACAAGTTCATACTATTATGCACAGCACACAGGTGTCATCAAATTTACCAAAGCCATAAATAAATCACATGCTTGATTACATATGACTAAGCTTATGAATAACACTTTTGATATCTTTTCAGATGATTTTCACAAAGATTTGAGGACACTATTATCAAAAACAATAGGTGCTAGTCTGTAAGTAAACCAGTGTAACCCTTTACCCATTGTAATTTCAATGTAAAGTTTGAACAATGGTTTTGCCTTAAAAACAGATGTGTATTTGCCCTATATTAAACCCCACTGCCCCTATATTTCATTCCATAGTAGTATGTGCGAAACATTTGAATTGTTTTGTCACAATGCATTTTGGCCTCATAATTTTGAACCTTTATATTACATATATCTATACCTAGAGTAAGGTTTTCTAGTAAAGTAAAATATAAACAAAAGTCTTCCCCACCAACCAACCCTACTAAAAAAATTATATAAGAGTAAACAAACATTTTTAACTCATTATTAATAAATGGATAATCTATTTATAGTTTCTCTAAGCATAAACTAAGCATAAAATAGAATCAGAGACAATGCTGATAGCTCAGTGCATCTGTATAATTGTTTTCCATGATATTTAGAGAGAACATTTCAAATAATGTTCTCTTTATTAGACTCTTCACCAGGTATATACTGTATGCAGCGCCCCAAAAAGGCGCATTCGCACATGGGACCTACATGTAGGGTTTAGTGTGACTTCTAAACCACGAAGCAATAAGAGTAAAGTTTCTTCCACAACCTCTGTATTATGAGTCCCGTGCTCTAACTGCTCGGTCACGCTTCCATTGTTTATTTCTGGGGTAAAGATGCTCCCCTTTCTTGAGTACATAGCATTGATAATACCAACAATCCATCTTCATAAATATTGCCCGGTGTATCTTTGATGTTAATGCATGGCTAATTGTGAAGTCTCTGACTCTTGATCATTGGGCATTTAGTGATATGGCCTCAAATCTGGTGGACAATGTGTTTAGTGGCCTGGAGTAAGATACCTACCCTGGTGCGTCTCTTCACCCAGGTGTCAAATGGGTACTGTCATTCTTGAATGCTGGGAAGGTAACAGACTCGCTGGAAGTGCACTGCAAATATTACAAAAAAGTGGAATCTGGCCCAGAAAAAGAGATGTGCACTTCAACCTGTGCAGATACAGGCTGTTGCTTTTGCCTTTGTTATCTTGTTATGTACTGTACTAAGAAAAACATTTCAATATTTGTACGTTTGTTTTTTCTTACAGGTCATCATGGAGGAACCGATCCATTAATAGTCAAGGTATTGTGAGGTTTCATTTGATTAAGTGTTTATCACACAATATTGATGTCAAAGCCAGCAGTGTTTAACCCTTTGAAGTCTGGCCATTCCACGTGTATCTGTACCACTGACCCGGGCCAACCCGAAAGTTTAAAAACACAATATAACCCCTAAACTTAAATTTTGATTTTCCTTGCTTTTCTTTTCATTTTACAGTAGTCTGAAATATTTGAATGAACAAGCATTCACATAAGAATACTATTTATGTCGACCAACATATTCGACATTTACGTTGTAGTCTATGTGCAAAGCCACATTTGTGACTTGCTCCCTAAAAACCCGGACAAAGTCGCCAGAACACTTAAGGAGATATAACCTAATAAACTTATCACAAATCAATAGAAAACAAAGGAATGTTCAACCTAAATGTCACTGTTTGACAGACAAAACATTGTGCAATCCTAGAGTATGATATATCATCGGAAAGCTTAAAATTTTGACATTTTAAATTTGGTAAAATTTGAAAAATGGATTTGTCAGACTTTCAACAGAGCAGGTCACATTTGTTGAAAATTGTTATCAAATTTGCAAAAATGTGTGGAATTGTTCACCTCTGTCGAGTAAATAGGAGAAATATGACCCATCAACCATGAGTTCAAAGCTTCATTATCATGATGTCTTCCGATATAAACTAGACCATTGAAAATTGTAACTGTCCATGCCTGATGACAGACACATGAATTTTCTGACACGTGACCTTAAAGCCGGTAAACCGGATCATCTGGTATACGGTACATGTACACGTGAGCCAGTATACTGGATACTGGCTCGTCGGGTTCAAAGGGTTAAACTAATAAGTTTGTGTTTGCTTACATGTATTTGAAATGAAACAAAGGATATTATTTTTACTGAGATTTCAGAAAAAAAAGGGAATTATTTTTTGTTCCACCTGTAGTCAGTTTGACTTTCTTCCAGAAAGTAAGGAAAATCAACAAATTTATTGATTTACTTTAAAAACTGATAAATGCTGCAGATATTTTGTATAAATATACACTTTTTCACAATTATCTAAGGGGCGGCTTCAAAACTCAACCAGGGGTTGTCTGTCGGCTCTGGGCGGTCCAACCGGGATATTATTAGCCAACCGCCCAGAACCGACAGACAACCACTGGTTGAGTTTTTAAATCATTTCTAGGAAATCACATATGTATTGCTATATGTTTGCCAGTTGTCTTTGAAAAGGAAATATACTTCTTTCAAAATATCTCGAAACATATTCTTATTTTGCTCAATTATTAGGTTGTTTGTAACATTAAAAAAGTTCAGTATTCTAATCCATTTGATTGACTCACCAGTTGGTGGACATTCCGACAACACCTGTTGTCTTCTCAACTCTTTAACTTGAGACTGAAGTGCCGACTCCATTGCTAGTTGATGGTTTCCTAGCGACGGTGTTGTCAGATCTTTTTACACCATATTTCTTCGGAATCAGCAAATCATCATTATATCTACCAATCCTGATGAATCTATTCAATGTTAAGGTTGTTTGTGTGTGACCACTCTTGTTGTTTTATCTATTTCAGTGTCATTACCTCGCCTTGTAGATTTTGATTGGCGTGTAGATGTGAAGACTTCATCTGATACTCTTGCAAGGATGTCTATGCCAACATGTGTATTACAATTAAAAGTAAGGACATTTTAATATTTAAGATGTAGAACTTTTGGAATGAATCTTCACCTGTGCATGCTAATTGTACTATTGTTTGGAAGAAAGTTACACTTTGATCAACACCAAATTGGCGTCTTGAATTCATACAGACTGAATGTGTGCGTAGCTGCAGGAGACACAGTGCATGTTGTACGTGTGACTGCATTAGTATCTATGGCGCATGTTTAAGTGGGATTACTAGTATGTTTACTTGTGGATGAAGAAAAGCTTCATCATTCCCACGTATTTAGTGTTCCTCAAAGTGTAGCACCAGTGGGTCCTGGGTTATTATTAAGCCTGGGACTTTTCAGGTAATTTGCTACCCTAGTACCTGTTTTATTTTTCGGTCAGACACCCGGGTGCCTGACTGTATTGATAATTGAGCATTTACAATGTTAGAACAGGAAGTTTAACGGGTCTACTACGGATGTCTCAATTTCACCAAAACTTTTGATTTTTCGCTGATTGTGGTCATGATTTATCATGTTTACTTCAATCAGATGATGATTTTATCATAAATTGTTGAACACAATTTTTTTTTCAAAATTCTATGATTTTATTGTCAAGTTCGGGTAATCAGTCGGCAGATTTTGTACCCGGGCAAGGCACGGTTCCCAGTTCATGACGGAATGTATTTTGAGTCATGATGCAAAAATATTAGGAAAAACGCTTAACTACTTTTTTTGAAATTATCTATATAATAATAGAGGTCCCGGCGAAATTTTTCTGCATCATTCAATCAACTATAATTCATCTATCTTTGAATCATGACTCAATATTTTTCTGCATAATGATGCAAGACAATTACGTCATACCCTTTTGTATGACTCAAAAGCTTTCTTCATGAGTTGGGAACCGTGCCTAATCTCATGACGGGCGGGTACCCATGTTTTAGTCCCAGGCCTAGTTATTATTCACTTGTATGCGCACATGTTATGGGTATCCTTTTTAGTTTTCTAATTATTTCAATCAGATAATTGGAGAGTCCACTAACATAAAAATACAAACCAAAACAGGCAGTATATTATGTAATGTCAGTCTATGCTGTCATACATTCACATTTGTTCAACAAATATATACACAAATGCTTCCATGCATAACTGAAATTAGATGTTGATTTAAATTTGTATTTTAGCTTTAATGGTGTATACAATTGGTGTTCAAAAGGGGGCCCTTTAAAACTCAACAGGCAGTTGTTTGCCAGTTCTGGGCGGTTTTGACCAGTTCAACCAGAATGAACAATAGCCAACCGCCCAAAAGCGTCCAGAACTGACAAGACAAGCCGGTTCAGTTTTGAAGCAGCCCCTTAGTTGGTGTCCTGGGGTAGAAGAAGTTAAGCTATGCATTTTTTATTTGTATGTTATGTGCTTCAACTTGATTAATAAGTCTACAGAAAGTTTCAAGTAAACATTTGCTTTCATTTTTATGTTAGAGAAGAATAAAATTTGCAGATTAACGGTTTCAAAAGTTTATAATTAAGAAATTAAAATTGAAAATAAAAAACACCATGATGAGGTCAATTCACCTCCTCCCTACCATCTTAAAATAAGCAGACCAATTTTTTGATCATGTTATCTGAAAGTTAAACATTTCTGAAGTGGTGGCACTTTGTGTTAGTGAAGCTTGTTTGATGTTGCATGTAAGAGAAAGATTTTAAGGTCAGCGAATGACAGTCAAGTTTTACTATTTTTTAATTTTCAAGGTGAAAAAACAACTCTCAGAAACCTTTAAATAGCAAATAAGAATTTCATTCAACATTAAGATGAGAGCAGATATTTACTTTGTACTTTCCATGTTTTCGTCAATCAAGTTGAATTACATATGTGACATGTTTACATCAAAAGGTTCAACATTGCGGCAAACATGATTCTGAGCTACGGTTGTCTGAAGTTGAAAATGGTTGGGAGGTCGATTTTCAGATATTGTATAAAATGAGGACCTTGAAATATATATTTTCAATGAATGAACTTTTTTTCTGAAAAAAACCCTCTAAATGTGAAAAAAATTGCCCAAGTCAGATCCAGATTTTGCTTAAAATGTCTGTGGGATCGTCACCAATTTGCATGACAAATATCAGCGCACAACAATTTCCCTTGGCAAATTTTGTATCGCTGTCCATGTTACAGTCTGAAGAGCATATGTGGTATAACTTGGTATCAATCGGACAAGTAAAAGTGCTGGTTGCTTTGGACTGTTGGAATGGGGTTCTTTGAAAACTAGCTAGCAATATCCTGAGTTTAAAATTGTCTTGATTTTCAAACGTATTTTGATTTTTGGACCCAAGTTGTACCTTTTGATGCAATACATCAAATATGAATAAAAATGCATAGCTTCCCTCCTTCTTTCTCGGGTCATAAACTTATTAAACACCCCTTGTAGATTTATTGCCAAAGAATAACATATTTAGATGCCAGGTAATCTCAATGTTGTGTGAAGAATTGCATTACTTTGCATTAATGTGATGGAATTTCTTGCATATCTTTATAGGTACAAGACAATGCTACTAGTGTAGAAAATGTGCCAGCTATCACCAGCATGAATGTAGAATTAGGTAAGGAGACACTGGAGACAATGCTTGACGGGCTAGGGAAGATCAGAGACCAACTCAACTCTGTCGCTAACAAGTGATCAAGATATTACAAACAATTCACCTAATTTAGAAACTGTACCAGCTATCAAGTATGGATATTGAGTTCAGCTGGAAAACCTGATAGACTATGTGTAATGGCTTAGGGAAGATGGGACAGTAACTCAACTCTGTTGCAAATAGATGATCATCTTAAAAATGCAGAACTTCAAGCAGCACCATCTTCTTACACTAGGACATTGAATTTAGTTTCATCTGGCCATTTTGATTTCATATAGCCACAAACAATTTCACATGGATTTAGTGAATCCAAAATAGTTTCTCTTGGTTGCTTAGCCTATTCAATGAATTCAATCATATAAGCATCTTTGCAAGAAGTTTTAATGAAATGTTAACAATTTCACTGAGTCCATTTTCTTATTCAGTGAATCAAAATAGACTGCTCTGAAATTATTTGTTTATTGTATTGTTTAATCGCAGTAGACCATATGCCTAATCACATTATTGAAATTAGTGCAAACAAGATGGGCTTATTATATTTGAATAGATAAACAGGTGTATTGTATCTGGAACACAATGATGTCTTTCAATCAATCAATCAATCAAAGAAAATTTGTATAGCGCCAAAATCAAAAAGAAAATTTGTTCAAAGGCGCTAATGACAGAAACATGGAAAATTAAACATCATACACTTGATTAAATAGATAAGTCTTTAACAGTTTCTTAAATGCATCAACTGTCTTTGCATCCTTGATGTAGTCAGGAAGAGGATTCCATTTCTTTGGACCATAACATGAAATAGATCGATCAGCAAAAGTGACTGCTTGAGTTCTTGGCACAAAATAGTTAGGAGATGATGAAGATGACCTGACTTGGAAATCCTAATACTCCTATTGTCTGAGTATTATAGTAATTTGTACATTTGAAACCTGTTATCTTATTGTCAATTTACAGGGATTCATTGAAATTTTTGTGCAATCATCAGTGTCCCAATGAGATTTAGTGAAATTATTTAGACTTTTTTGGTTTCTTTGAATCTGTAACAAAAAGCTTAGAAAAAAGTAGTCTTCTGAAATCAAATTGGATTCACTAAATCCATGTGAAACTGTTTGTGTCTGTAAGAATCCAAATTGGCCACATGAAACTAAATTAGATGTCCTAGTGTTAAGAGCAGAAACTAGTCCGAGACCTGTTTAGCCATACTGCATACTAAATTCCTCATCGGAGACTCTTAGGTCCGTACACACAAAACAGGACTAACATTAGTCCCGACTAAGCGAAATTGATTCCTTGAATAATAACACATCTCTTTGGAATCTGGGATAATGTGTGTCCTTTTAATTGCTTAAAGATATATACTGAATTTTCTATAATGGGCTATTCCAGATGTATTCCGCAATTCAATTCGAGGACACTTCCAGTTAGAATTCAATTCAGGATTCCAATTCCAGTTGTTAATTTGGCATTCAACTCCAATTGGAGGGTATGGAAGGCACAGTAAATTATTTAAATTCCAGTTATTTCAACCCATTAAATATGGAATTCCGGCTGTAAAATATTTGTTCAAATTTTATTTTGCACCCCAATTCCAGAAGTCTCCCATAGATTTTTGCGCTGGCACATGAATTCCAGCTGTTATTTTTACTTGTAATTCCAGAAGTGCCTTCCGGGGGGGGGGGGGGGGCACAATACATTTGGAATAGCCCAATTTGACCATTTATCTATTTTGGAACGTTTGCATTTTTTTCAAAAAGAACAAAAATTGGTTAAATCTGAGACTAACAAAGTAGCTAAATTAGTCCTGGATTAAGCCATCTTTTTGTTTAAAAAATAATTCTATTGTTCTAAAACAGACAAATAATCAAATAACAAAAGTTTTAGTGTAAATCTGTAAACAATAACATAAATTATTGCTAAATTTCTCTCACAATGTGTTATTTTCAAATGTTTAAATTTTACTTAGTTAGGGATTAACTTTAGTCCTGTTTTGTGCATGTGGACCTTACGAGTCATGGAAACTGTGCGATGCTATCATGGAATTGTTGTATATGAATAAAAAGTGATTATTATAAATACTTTATAAATACTTACCTTGCAATTTTTGCATAGCTGGAGAGTTACATGTCACCAAAGCTTAATTGCAACATGCACCCATTGTTGACTTGTCTCGGATGAGATCTGAGTTAGGTGTCACCCAAGCTTAACTGCAACATGCACCCATTGTTGACTCGCTCAGGTGAGACTGAGATCTTAGTTAGGTGTCACCAAAGCTTAACTTGTAACATGCACCCATTGATCACTCATCTCAGGTGAGATCTTAGTTAGGTGTCACCAAAGCTTAATTGCAACAAGCACCCATTATTGACTCATCTCAGGTGAGATCTGAGTTAGGTGTCACCAAAGCTTAATTGCAACATGCACCCATTCATCTCAGGTGAGATCTGAGTTAGGTGTCACCAAAGCTTAATTGCAACATGCACCCATTATTGACTCATCTCAGGTGAGATCTGAGTTAGGTGTCACCAAAGCTTAATTGCAACATTCACCCATTGTTGACTCATCGCAGGTGAGATCTGAGTTAGGTGTCACCAAAGCTTAACTGCAACATTCACCCATTGTTTGACTCATTTCTAGTATACAAAGTTATGATCATTCCATATTTGAATTTTATTTGTTATTATGTATAATATTCCATTTAATCAGTACTTAAATGTGTAGGTTTAGATAAACATTGTGTGTCAAAAGGAAGCTGACCGAGATTCATGACTCATTTTACAAGCTGTCCACAGAATTGATGAGCAAACAAAATGCAAAGTAAGTATTTTAGCTGTGCATTTACCTGTTACTTAACACCTTGCTCTTCTTTTCGGATAAAATTGATGCGGTTTAGATCTCTGTCATTTATGCTCTCAAGCTGAGTCTCAGATCTTAATGACCCTCTTTTGCACTTGCAAAACAGCTCTGAAGACCTGTGTGTTTACAATTAGGTTTCAACTTGTGCATAAGTGCCAGAAGGTGCTATAGGATGTACAACTTCAGATTCAAAACTGGTTTCATTAATTACATTGATTGATATTTGTGTTTCAAACAAACGCATCAAAATCCTACTTTTTAAATGGTTCTTTTGAGTTTTCCTTTCAGTTAAGGATCAGCATATCATGAACAGCTTTTCCTATGAATGATCCATCTCCTTAATTCAATGTTTAAATATCAGTCGAAGGAAGAGTATTGATAAACAGGTAATCACTTAGCTCAATCAAGTGTTTAATTTGCATTTGTAATTGCATTTGCTAATTTATTCCATGAACAACTTGAAAAATTTGGGTTTTTGTATTAAAACAGGCATAACTCCTCTTAGGAATAACAAATTTCTTTTATTCTTTTTTAAAATAAGCAGAAGAGTTTAAACAAAAGGTATTGGAAAGCTTGACCTTTTTTTCTTTAATATGGTGCCCAAAATGATTAGCTTTTGATGAGATTCAATATTGAAAACAAGTAGTTTTAGTACCATTTTTTGAGTCAAGCTGTACATCTTTTATAAGCATATCGAGGGTGGAGAGCAACAAGGCCTGTATTTACAAGGCAATAGACCATTCTTATAATGGACATACTCCCGTCATTGGTGGGGTAATTCCACAGAATTGGACGGGGAATCGGAACACAGAACGAGGCCAAGTATGATATATACCCTACTTGCCCTTTGTATATTAAGATCGTTCGTGTGGAAAGACTTATTTGGTCTTGACATCTTTTGTTCTTAGGATTATGAAATTTAAATGCAGATACGGCCTTGTGGCTTTCAAATTTCAACCCTTGATATGTTGGTATTTGATCGAAAAAGTACATATAAACAATAGCCTAGTTAAAATGTTTTGTAAATGAATAACAATGCATTTTGTAAGCTATCATGAAACATTTTGTTAGCCCATAGTTGATTCTATTCACTGGAGTCAATAAGTAAAACTTATCCCCACTCGAGAGCTTGCAATCTGTAACAATTCTTCTTCTTTTGACAATAACTAGCAGCATTTCACCAGTCCATCACACGAGTGAACAGGGAATAGTGTTACATTCCGAAGCTCTTGAGGTGAGCAATATTTTTGCTTTGAGTATTAGTTTTAAAAAAAAGTGTTTATAAACACTGGTCATACTATGAATAAACTGTTTGGAAATACATCTATTTTGTATTTAAATGTGTGAAAATTGTTAAGTGTCATTATTTCAATATAGACTGAACTTGCCAAACCGTATTTTAATGGTAATAATTCTGCCCGGGGGGGGGGGCACTCATCAAATATAATGTTGCAGGCATAGCGTGACCAAGAAAAAGGTGAATTAGGGTTGTTTTTGAGGACTGAAGGGTGTATCAGTTGACACCGTTTAGGGTATCAAAAACAGCAATTTGGGGGCAATTTTCAAGAAATAGGGTACTTTTTCAAACCCTAGTGTGAAATCGGTATCGATAAAATCCCAATTTAGGGTGTGAATAGGGGAAAAGGGTATATTTTGGCTTCAGAACCCTCCACCCTTTAGGGGGTGTTTTGAAAAATTGTGGTCACACTATGCCTGCAACATTATACTTGAGTAGCCCCCGGGCAATTCTGAGACGTGAAAGAAACCAATGTGCATGATGCCCATCATTCTAAATCTCTACACATTGGCCTGACCAGGAAATTACACAAAATGACAGACCTAAGTTTATTTTGTTTACAGAAAAAATCAGAAAAATTATGAAGATATCAACAAAAAATTATCAATCTTTAAAATTTGTGAAATATTACCACCCATCTTTGTTAGTCCGATCCGACTGAATCTGGTCCGACTGCCTGAACAGGCATTATTTCCCAATGTGGCAACATGTTGCCTGGCCAGGCAACATCATATTTGTCAACTGAGTCGAATTCAACAACCTTACCCTAAATTACTCCCTAGCAACTTTATAAAAGTTCAGTTGGTATTGTACTTTTTTGGGATCAAACTAAATACAAATTCAATGTTTTACACCAATCGAAAAGTAATTTGACCGGGAGAAAGTTGAATTCAAATAACAATCAGAGATGCCACTTTTCAGGATTTTTCCTGATTTCAGGATTTTTTTAACTCAACATTTACGCGTTTTTATTTATTTTCAGCCCTTTTTTCAGCTTTTTTGCCAAAATGTACGTGCATTTTCAGAATTTTTTGAAAGTTTCAGGATTTTTTAGTGAAACTAAGTGGCATCTCTGAACAATAGATTTTTAACGGTTTTCCAAAATTTCAAATTAAATACTGGAAATAATAAAGTAATACTCAAAAATGTTTGAAAATAGTCGACAACTGTTAATACATTAAGAAAACAAAGAAAAGTTGTGAAATTCGTTAGTTATGTGCTAAAAACAAAGTAAATAACAAACAGATAATTTGAATCACATCAATGCATTGTGGGATATAATATTGCCGGCGCAGGCAACATACTAGTACTGCCAACACAGGAATCATTGCCTGTTTAGACTAAAATTAGGCATGCAGTCGGACCGGACTGTTTGTGAAGTAAACATGGATGAATAAATGGACGCTATAGTAAAATGATCACAGTTTTGTCAATTTTTCCTCGAGTTTCATAAAATGCGGATATTTCGATCAGAAAATGAACCTAATGTGTATTATTAGATAAGATTGGCAAGGTGCCATTTATGAATCATTTCTATAAAACAATTAAATTTCTGACCTAAAATATATTCATTGTTTGGCAATCTTCAGAAATCGTATCATTCATTGGGTAATTAAATGAGGTGTGTTATGTGCACCATAATATTTTATTAAATAATGAACTTGATTTCTACAACTTGATAGGTAATGCTACATTTGATGTTACATTTTCACCTGTGAACACCACTGAGATTAAATGTCTTAAGGCGTTTGGTCCACGCGCCGTTCACGCGTACCAGTACCAGTACGCACCAGTTTCCGAGTTGGTAAGTCCCGCAATACGCATGCGCATATTCTCTGAGTAGTGTTTTGAAGCTAAAAATGGCCATATTTTCGTATTTTTCTGGAAAATTAGGTCCGTGACCCCCAATTTTTATTTTTTTTATTTGAAAGAACATACTTGTGCGCAACTTTTATAAAAAAAATAACAAAATTACTCGAGCAGATTTTTTGAATCAACACTAAATAATTTCACTTTTGCCACATTTCCCATAGACCGCTGTACTAATTTGTCCTCAAAAACCTCCAAAAATGGTGTTTTTAAACAGACTCTCATGCAAAAACGAGTCCCGTACCCCCCAATTTTTATTTTAAAAATCGGTTCTACATCGATAAAATATCATTCATGCCGATTTATACAAAAATTGCTCGAGCGGATCTCCCATGGACCAAACACCTTAAGGGGACGGTTCTTTTTCAACAACAAGATGCTGGAATGTGCATGCTCATTCATGGCCGACTATGACAATTTTTGGCATACATACGAAGTAGAGTGTGTAATTTTTTTCGTTTTAACTAATGATTTTGTTTTTAGGAAGATCTTCAAAATGGTGTCAGCAGCTTTCTTTTTTGTAATCTCAAAAATTAATTCATTTCGGATAATCCGATATTGTTCAGATATTGTCAGGTTTGCTAGAACCAGTCTTTCTAACAAAATACTTACTAAGAAATTGAAAAATATTATATTAGACTTCCAATCATGGCAAGAGCAACAGCAACATAAAATATTCCATGTTAACAGGGTCAAGTAAAAAATGCTAGCCTATTGTCAACATAAAAGTCTAGATTATTATTTGTAATTCCATAATACGTATCTTTATTGTCAGCATGTGACATTTGATTTTAAGATCAAGTGATTTAAACTACACAAAATTGGAGTGTTTTGACCAAAGGGCGTTAAAAATGAACCATTTTTAAAATCGCCGTTTTCAAAGAAGATGCTGTATGAAATCAATAGTCAAGGCCATTGTATAATCTGTACTCTACTCTTTATGTATCCCAAAAATTGTTATGATGTGTCATGTATGATATTAGGCCAACATAGTTAAATTGTATAATATTCTTTGGTTTTGTCTAGAATATTATACATTGCGCCAAAAATTGTTATGATGTGTCATGTATGATATTAGGCCAACATAGTTAAATTGTATAATATTCTTTGGTTTTGTCTAGAATATTATACATTGCGAGGGCTACTAGTATAAATGAAGAGTATAATATTATTTGGTTTTGTCTAGAATATTATATATTGTGAGGGCTACTAGTATAAATGAAGAATCAACGACACATCATCTTAGTAATAAGAGTTTATTCTGTGGTGGCTATCAGAGCTCGTACAGATGTTGAGAGGAGCTCTGGCCAATCAGTGTTGACTGTCCCACACCTAAGTGTTGACTGCCCAGAGGCAGAACTAGAATGGTAGCAAGTAAAGTAACTGAACATCTAAAGGGGGAGTGGTTATTAGCTTAAGAATAGTAACTTCTAGTGACTACAATTGTTTGTCTCAAAGCTACCGCGCACATTTATGAAAACCTTGCACATTTACCATTTTTTCTTCTGTATTTATTTTATTCCAGTATTTTTGAAACAATTGCTTCAAAATCTCAACACTTGAATTAAAACAAGTTTAAATACAAGTTGTAATATCCTTTGTAGCTTGTAATTTTTATTTGTCTGCAATATTTTAATAACTATTAAATCTCATCCCAGAGGAATAAAAAAATTGAGCTAAAAAATATAACAATCGCATTTCGCATTTAGTTTTTCAACTAATGGTGAGCTTTGAGACAAACAATTTAATTATGTTGACTTAAGTGGGTTAAATCTTGCAGTTAACATGAAAAACCCATCATGATATTTTTGAAGAACAGTACTACCCCTAATATTATGATTATCTTGCCATGTATATATAGGGTTGAGCGCAACAAGGCTGTATCTGGGTAAATACTAGATAAAGGGTGAAACAGAGACCATTATCTGATATAATGTATCTTGGTATGGAATGACAAGCCATTCCATACCAAGATACATCATTCCGTACCAAGATACATTATATCTGATAATGGTCTCTGTTGAACGGTTTATCTGACAAACACGTGAAGCAAACACACATTCTTTGTAATCTAATTTAAAACATAGAAAATGTCTTTTGAAAATACTTTATTAGTAAATATTCATAATAATTTAATTTTAAAACACTGTGTCTAGTGATGTCTTGTGATTCTGCTTACCAGTCTGTCGCGTCCCGCTTTATTTTTTTCCGTAGTCAACATTTGCTATGCACCTCATACATAGCAGTATATTGAGTTTTCAGACTTTGATATTTTTAACTTTTAAAATAACGGAAAAGTTGTATTTTATTTAATATGTAGCAGTAATGGGATTCGAACCACCGAAACATGATTATGAAGCGCTTGATTTAGACTACCGAGGATTGAGGTGGGAGAAATCGGTTTTTAAACCCCAATAAACTTAACGGAATAAATCGATAATACTGTTATATTGATGTGATACACATAAGTTACATTAACTGATCAATATCAATGTAATCTACAATCGATAACGAACTGTGTATGTGGTTATGATGTCCCTATACAAATCTTGACTACGGAAAATAATATAGCGACGCGCAGCCGTAACATTTGTTTTTTACATACCCTGTTGCTGGCGACGTCCCATGCTTAAGGTCACGCAAGGTCAGGTAATGCGTATCAAACAAATGTCTGAGATGATGATTATCATTGATCATAGCTAACGAGATACGAAGCAAAAAATAATCCCTATTCATCGCCGTGTTCCACCACTACCCCGGTATTGTTATTATAATTACCTAACCCATTCGATTGATCAAGCACTTACCATCGCTATAATCATCTCAGCTAAATGTTACATTATCAAATGTTACGGCTGGAACGTAACATTGACGAATGTTACGGCTAGACCGTAACAATCGAATCGCCATTTTCTCTTATCTTGGGGAACTTCCAATTTTCAAAAAACAGACCCGATAATTAACTACGTATATATATGCAAATCACATTATGAAGCATCTATGTACAATGAAAAACGTACCTAAAATTGATTTTTTTCCATGGTAAATCCACTCTAAAAGTGGTCTAATTTAACATTGAATTCTGACCACTTTGTTGATCATTTTTGATAAGCACAACCTTCAAAGCCGACCATTTCGGTTTGTGATGCTCGAGTGCATGATTGGAAGGCAATGTATCAATCTTTTTAACAAATATTGCGTCTAACGTCGCATTATAATTTCGCGTCAATATGGTACTAAAAAAGTGTTAACATATGAATTCGGCAGAGAGTGTATTATGTTACGGTGAGCCGTAACAAACAAATGTTACGGCCGAGCGTTCCGGGACAGACTTCTAACAGCTACGCTAAACAGGTAGGACAAAAAACCGATATAGAAGCTGATTGATTGATATGACCATCAGACCATCGTATCTCCTCTTTAAATGATGCGTTTCAAGAGCAAATAATTGTATACCTTCAACACGAGTTGACAGGCTTCAGGTTATTTGTGATCTTATTATGTTTTTTTAAATGAAGTGTAACGAATAAAGCAGCCAAATAGAATGATTGGTATCCAGCAATGAAATTTGGCAAATAATAGCACAACATTCTAGGATTTGAATAATACTTATCTTAAGTCATTTTGTGACACATAATGAATTCTCGGGGTAGAAATCACTAATGTTGAGTCATCGATTAAAATCACACACCCTTCCTTCGTAATAAAAAACTATATAATGCTATTAATTATTGTTGATCGTCAAATGTTTTGTCACACATTTCACGTTGGGCGCGAACCTATTTATTGTTAGAAAAATCTGAACTACATTGAACAGTGATTATTTCCTAAACCATTGTTGTGTAAGATTTTATAAGGCCGGCTACCGACCATGTTCCTGATTAAAGACCATGTCACACATCACTGCACCGTGCAAATAACGTACTAATAACGTACATTGCTTTGGTAATCGGTTACATGTATTTCAATTAACTAGTTCAAATGTTCTGTTCGTGCATAACAATGCATTTTGTAACCCATTACTTATTGTATTCACTGGATTCAATAAGTATAGATAATCCACACTTGAGAAATTACAATCCTTTTGTGTTTACACGATAAAAAGCACAACTAAAAACCTCTATACGTTTTTGCTTTAGTCGATGACAATAGCCTATCCTTTACTTTGATTGACAGGCCTCTTTTGTGCGATAAACTTAATTCGATACTTCTTTTGTCATTTACGATTTAGTTTACTAAATCCTTTGTCCTTTAATGAGATAACTTACGACAAACTGGAACAGGCTAAATGACCAAACCAGTGTACGTTATTATTTCGTTATTCGTACGTTTCGTGATGTTTGACAGAGATAACCTAGATGTTACTGAACACCACTTTAAAAAAGTTCAATATTTATATTGAATTACAATGCGTTTGTAAATTCCTTATTTGCAAATCTTTTGTTATTACCTTCAGTTAATTGTTTGCATTGTCAACTAACATGATGTCCTATTAATTCTATGATAGATATTAATTAGCAATTTGATCTGATATCTCTTTTTGTGAAGCATGTCA
>JXSR01S017036.1:23084-35705 GCA_000969725.1 Ophiothrix spiculata
AAAAGGAAAGTCCTGTTTAATCATAACTTTCAAAATTACCATCATTCCAATTTCTGTTGTACTTAATTGCTTTTAAAATCTAGATATAAAAAAAATAATAAAAGAAATAAATATCCCTCTGTCCCAAGCAACTTCCTTATAATGAGTATCTACTAAAAGAGAGCAAAAGTGCAATGACATCATGACTACCTAAGACAATTCTGCATGTCAGGTTAATCTGAGCAATGGTATACTACTCACAACAAGCAGCCTTGACATAAATAGCATTTCTCAATATAGGCCTAAACCCTAGCAAATTTGAAAGAATTTAAAATATTGGAAGTAGATTGATAATACACAACACATTCCACTTGCCAGGAATGTGTAGAGAATTTACCACTTGTGGTTGCTATATTGTTTGTCCCCACCAGTTCACTTACAAAACAAAATTCATATTTAATAACCTTTACCAAGACAGTTATAATTAGGTGTCATAAACTAGAATTAAAATAATTGATCACTGGGACTTAATTAATTAGCTAGTCTGTTCATTATCGTCATAGCAATGTATTTCTAATGAGAATATAGTGTATTGTCTACCTGATTATGTGATGTCAAACTGATGCTTACAGTCATTGTACTAACATTACAGTAATATGATATCATACAAATTGTACACATTATGTATTCTGTAATGGGTTATGAATTGATGACACTGAAATTTGGATAACAACCATGTATAATCCACATTTTGAGGGATTGTCTTAACATTAATTTGACGCTACAAATGTGATATGAATATATGATAGGATATCAAACTGGATACGATATCCATCTGGGTTTGTTTACAATGTTTCAAATCTCTAGAGTCGTTATAAATAATAATAATCAAACTATATAGGTGCATAAAACAGGACTAAAAATTCTTGTTTTTCACAAAGTGAACTTGGTCTTGTTAATAAATCTTGAAACAATAGTAGTCACTACTATTATTTTTTCAACTCAATTTTGGACACGAATAGACGATCTGAACGTAGCCACCGCGTGTTCAGAAGTTGTGACAAGCACAGGACATTGTGAAGTACACAGCGCTATTTCCAATCAGTAATTCACTATACTGCAAGATCGTGTGCCTGGAAAAAGTTGTGCAAGACTCTAAATTTTCATTTCTAAAATTTATTTGAAACAATGAAAGTGAGTAGTTGAGGATAAAACACAATACGGTACTGTTAGTTACTTCTAAGGAAAAAAACTGTTTCACTTCCTAGTGTGTACCCGGGAGCACCCAACTTTGGTTTCGGTAGGGGTGTGTGGCCCCAATATCTAATACCCAGGTCTAGGGAACAGAAGATTGAATCTGACAAGGGGGTCTAGTGAACTGAAGTGACCCAATAATGATCCTTAAGAACTACATTTTCAGGGTAAATATAAGCTCTAAAAGCAAAGACTTCCAAAATTTTGCTTTTTGGGCGGTGGGGGTCTTGGGAACTTAATGTCTAAAATAAGGACTTGGGAACGGAACATTTTTAAAATGGGGCTTATGACCTAATCGATTGTGCTTGACATGGGGTCTAGTGAGTGGCAAGCACGGCATGAAAAGGGGTTCTTGAGGGCCACAAATTAAGACCTTACCACACATACCCGTATCACCTTTCCAGGTCAGTACCCCCTACACCCCTTGCCTATCTCCACCCCCACCCCCACCCCCATTTGTACAAATAGGTGTTACTGCAACATACCCTATGTTGTATTTGTCAGCTGTTATCACTTATACACAAAATATACCTGCACGCTGCTTACTTATGGATTCCCTTGTTAATTCTACAGGGAGTCATTTGGTGACAATGAACACATTTCTGACATTTATTTACTTCCACTCTTATATGTTTTAAATTTTAATCTTGGTATATACTTACACATTCAAGCTACTATTTATTATTCATTGCATCCACCTTTTCAAATGGTAAAAGTACTGAAAATGTAATTGAATATTTATGCAGACTTCTTTTGTCACTTATCAAATAATAATAGTTATCTCCCTTACATAATGGAAATCTGAGTATAATCTAGGTTATGAAATTGGATTATTCATTGTAGGAGACAGAGAATGATGCTACATCTCTCTTTCAAATATCAAATGATTATTTTTTTTAATTTGATCACTGTAGAAAAACTCTAAATGTACCCTTTTTATGAGTACTCCCTTTTTATATGCCATCCGTTCCATTTTGAATTTCAAATCAAAAGGTAAAGGACTATCCATCAAGTCAGTAGACTGGCACTGTAGTCAGTCACTTGTCTCTAACCTAAACTTGAGAGGACTTATTATGACAAAAACACCAAAATATTTATTATTCATATAAACTTGATGTTTTGAATTTGAATATTGTGTAATTTTGAAACAACAAAACATATGGAATTATGATCCAAAGGAAATGATTAATCTTGTTTTTCTTGGATAAATAATGAGATTACTTGTGACTCAGAGTAAGTTTGATAAACACCGTAAACCTATTCAGCCTCTTACTATGCAGCTCTATAAATGCAAAAGTCACCTAAGGCAAACAGGATTGAAGACTATAGAAACAAAATATGGAAACAATATGCAATATGTATTATTCAGTTCCATCTCTGTCACTCTTATAAAAGGATGCTCACCCGAGAGATGTTATAAATGATAACTTCGATTTAAAAGTCGGTTTTTAATATCACATTTGCACAATAAAGAAGGCTTATGAAATTTGAATTGCAGAGTTAATCTGAAGAGTTTGGTTGATTTGATTATTCTTGTTTTAGATATGGTTGTATTTAATGCTCAACCTTTGGGCCTCAACTGCTTCATCAAAATGCCCTATTGACAGGTGAGGAAATGGACTCAAAAGAATTCAGCCAAACAATTACAGAAATAAAACCAGCAGTATATGTGACTGTCTAGCTCAAACCAGCTGTAAAGTCAGCCCCTGGTCGATTTACTTCTTTACATATCTGCAAAGTACATGTTATAAGGTATAAAATGATACCTTGAGCTTTACCGGACATCCACAAGTCCAGCTATGGTTCGTGACAGTTTGTAATTGAGTAAAACTTATAAAAGTTAGATAAACACTTTCAATAACCAGTAAACTACACTCTTAGAAGGCCGGGATCAAATTTTTGATCCTTTTTCAGGATCATTTTATTTTGATCCTTTAAGGGTCACTTTTGATCCTTTAAGGATCACTTTTGATCCTTTTGCGGATCAATATATACAAATGGATCAAATCATTTTTGATCCTTTTTTAGGATCATTTTATTTTTATCCTTTTTGATTACAATATCAAAGTTTTGATCCGTATTTCTGGTTTACTTTGATACGGAAAGGATGTGCTCATATTTGATACCAAGTTTGGATCCAACGTATCTTTTGTTTCATATTTGAGTAAAACCCAATATCCACTACACAGCGGGGAATGTATACAATGGTGTAACATATATAAATACGTTGATATCATCACACAGTCCGGCGTGGTCGAGTGGTTAGAGCATTGGTCTCGAGTCGTAATTACCAGCAGGTATGAGTGCGGCGTGGGTTCAAACCCTGCTAGGGTCACTTCAGTGTGATGTTTTTTGCAGGTCTTTTTTATAAGAAATATTTGATCCTTTTTCGGATCAAAATTTTTGATCCTTTTTTTGGGATCACTTTGATCCTTAAAGGATAAGCTCATATTTGATACCTAAAAAGGATCAAAATTGATCCTTTTTGTCTCATATTTGATACTTTCTTTCTAAGAGTGTATATACTTTTCTGTTGATGGTCCTTTTAAGATGTGGATTTTTTTTTTCATGCTCAAGTTCAGTGTTTCGAATTAAATTTTTCCAGTTATTTCGAAGAATGCATGAATATTGTGAATCTGTCCTTTGCATATATTTTCACCAGTAGCGCAAAATGCGGTTTGCCAACTTTACGGCCGTTAGGATCTGGGAAGGCATATATATGAAATAATCATGCTGATAGAAATAACAATCTGGGTTCTGTAGCTGGATTATTAATTGTGTTGATACAGAGTAAGCTTCATAAATATCGCATGCTTATTCAGTATCTGTCTACGCACCTCTCAAAATATCACAAGTTACCTAGAGCATGCATTAAAAACAAGATGTGATTTAATTTGATTGCAGCTGTATTCTCTCATGAAACAATATTTTGAGAATCAAAATGAAAGTATCAAATTTTTAAAACTCTTACTATATCCATTCTCACCCGTTTCACTTTTAAGATTCTCAGAATGATGTACGACTACCAAATCACTCATCAATGAGCACACAGATTAGTAATAAAACAAGTCCTGGTACAAGACAGAAAATTTTTAACATTGATATTTTTAAAGCGCTTGCAAAATTACACACATCAATTTGAAGGTAAAAATATGGACTTGCCAGAAGATGTCCTCTATGTTTTACATTAGCAGGGAATACAGGCCAGCAAAGCTTGAGCTTAATCATTTCTGATCCTTGTGCATTGTAATAGTTTTTTCGCTAGTCTTACGTCTTGCAAAAATTTGTCGCGAGTCTATCATATGATCCTATGGCATGGTCATAGAATCTGGGGTTCAAATCTCAACAGGTCCTTTCCACAATATTCAGATTCAGGAAAAAAAAACACATTTTACACGAGTTGTTGTTCATGAATGATTACCTCTA
The DNA here is from genome assembly GCA_000969725.1 of Ophiothrix spiculata. NCBI lineage: Eukaryota > Metazoa > Echinodermata > Ophiuroidea > Amphilepidida > Ophiotrichidae > Ophiothrix > Ophiothrix spiculata. The sequence continues at coordinate 27,744 of JXSR01S017036.1, forward strand.
TACTCTTTAAACCTTGAATATACATCAAGCAAACCAACTCTGTTACAAGATCCAAAGAATATCCCTTGTATTCTACAGCATTGTGAACTGTTGTTTTTGTATTGTGTAAGAGACTAGTAATGATTGATTACGATTGATTAAGACCAAATCACTGCACATTAATACATTTGGTACATGAATCTTTCATGTGATATTATTTTTGGTTAATTTTGTTGCTACTGCATGGACAAATCTTAAATATAACTTCGTTTGAATATTCAACATGATAAGATACGTTGTTATGATTAGAAAAGTATGGATTTATTTATTTTCGCGTATGGTCATGTTGATTTATGTGTCTTAATCGGCGGCTTGTTGCATACTTCAAGATTTATAGACTATAAAGATGATGTGCCTTCCAGAAAAATCATCTATGTCATAATCATATACAAGCAATAAACATGAGTGTATTATTTGTTTTAAGCCATTGAATAAATATATTTTTGAAATCTTTTCCCTTGCTAGGATTGTTTATTTGCAGGCATATGTGTGGGTGATTGTCTTGGCTAGTCAAGTGATTCTCCTTCATATTGTCTTTCTCTATTTTCATTTCTGTAACAATTTCTCTCAGAGGTTTTCCAATCCTAGCGTGGGTGTGTCTTTCTCTCAGTGGATCAGCATTGTTCCGGGCATTTACTCCCAATTTTCCAGTACAATAACCGATGTCTTAATGTCATTTCTTGGGTGATTATCAATTTCCTGGGTTGTTGCTCTCATACTCTTGTCATTAATATTTGTTTAGAATGAAATTTTTTGAATTTGATTCATTTGTTTGTTTTAGATCACTGAAATTTTTGTTCCAAAGGAACAAAATTTGGATTAGTCTAGAACTCAGTGTAATCCTGATTTGTGCATACAGGCCTAAGAATTTATTTACATGCAAAATATAAGTATTTTTGCGATCATATTATTTTATGAAAATATTCCTATTAAATCTCTGGTAATAACTTAAGCAGTCATTGCTCTTTTGAGAAATTCACTTGTGGATCTAATTCTAATCAAAATATTTTTGCTAAAAATAATAAAGCTTCATAACCATTATTTAGCTTCCAACATATTAAAAACAAGCCAAGACATGGCTAGCATCAACAATCAATGGATCATGGAAGATTAAATTCTGAATCAAAACATTTCTTCTCAAAATAACAAAGCAGTATTATTATTACTGAGCTTCCTCAATATCAAAATGCATTTGAATTTTCAGATGGTTCCAAGAGATGGATAGTTGATCTGATTTTTTAAAGATTTTTCCTCATTTTTCTAAAATCTTGTTGCTCATACTTGGATTGGCAGAGGTGCATTGTGACATTTTATGAAACTAAGAGTTAGTTATGAGCACCAGTAAACATATACAAATTGTGCTACGCACTACGTATTAAGCTGGTGTCAGAGTTGCCTGTAGTGTGGTCGTACGACCAGCGTAACATCAAAAATTTAAAGTGCGCAAACTCGACCTTATCGCATCTCGAAAATTTTGCTTGTCATACGACAAACCAATATATTGATTACCCTGTCGTGATGGTAGCAACGACACAATATTTTGAGTTGGAATAAATTCAACTTTTCCTGTGACAGAACATTGCGGCTAATATGCAAATGTGTTGTGCTGCATTACAACGACTCAAAATTGCAAATGCTTGGTCGTCTGCCGCTACTACAAGCTTGTTCGTCTGGCGCAACGACAGCTACTCTGAAACGGTGACCGTTTCAAACCACCTTTATACTGTAAATATGCAAACTGCTAGACTGCATTAAACAAAGATTTTACAGCTACTATGGGGCAATCTACATAGGAGTGCAAATCCAGATTAATGCACATCTCCGTAAGTTTGTTTGCAGTAGACTGCATGTGGCTACACGGCGTCAGATCCAGAATTGCGGTGCACCACTCTGCGTTTTTATGCGTATGTGTAAGCTGTCTACAAAGATGCAGATCTCGGGAGATGGGCATGCATCTTGATCTGCACTCTGTATATATTGCCCCTATGTTGAAAGTTTAGTTCAAATATTATGCACTGCATCATGATTATCAAGTTGGTTGACGAACATTTCTCAAAGAATAGGCTACCACATAATAATAACTGAGAATGACATCAGCAAATTTTTGCTTGGATTAAATCAAAGATTAGCTAACTTTTGAGATTCTAATTTCCATAATACATAATAGCATTTTCAAATAATTTGTATTTTTCATCAAAATCTTAATACCATTATTAGCCTTCAAATAATAATGATAATTTATGAATCATAATAGAGAATACACTTATTGATATCATATTTATGCTACTTGATAGTCATTTATTTAAAATTAATATTTCGTATTGTTGTTCAGTGCATGCATCTTGCCAATTTTTTGTGCTTGTCTTCAAACCATTATGCCAGTATTGTGTATTGTTTTTGAGTGCTAACAAAAAATTTTGGGAGGACTCATTGCGACTTGTGCTCATTGGAAACATTTGAAACCGTCGTCATATCATTTTCTTACAAATTACAGACAGTAACCACAAAAGAGGCCAAAATTACAATGAGACTGCCGCAAAGCATACTGAACTGCTACTGTAATTGATTAACTCATGCAAATTCAAATAGAATTCCAAGGTTGTCAAAAGAGTCATGTTTTCTTTAATAAATGTAGATATGAATAGAAACAAGCATGTCTCCATTACCACATTCAGAACAAGCACGTCTAAATTGAGCATCTCAGCATTTACATTGCAAATCCCAAGGTACTTTTCATTTTAAAACAGCACGTGGTAATACATTCTACAGAACTGAATGGATGCAGAATTGAACACATAAATATACTTACCCCGGCAAGCGACAGATTAACAGTCACGATGCGGTACTGCTAAATCCACTGCCAGATCCTTAAAACCTATCAATTTTAAGAAGAAAATAAGGCTCCAGTATAATCCACAGATCAAAATAAGCAATAATACAGTAATCTCAAGGATTCTGATATACTAGCGCTAACAAAACCATCCTTGACTATAAGACTTAATTATCTCCACTACCGATACTACACTGACTCAAACCAATGTGTCATGTATGCAGCATGCGACTTTAATCAGACATCGGAGCTGCGGTGCTCTGTGTGTGTAAAGGTGGTTACCGATGAATATTAGATTGTTTCCTTCTAAAACATGTATGATGGGAGAGGATATTGATTACTCGACTGCAGTGTAATATTCCATGCGTACTAAATGGGGTGTATCAGAATGCTTGGGCTTCAAATTATAAAGGGGAAAAAAAGGCTGGCAGAGAGAAATGATTGAATTCATTCTTGACATTTTGCAGTTTTGTATTTCCATTGTATTTGTGCACAAGTTTTTATTATACAAACATCATTTTTGACGTTTCTAGTATTTAAAAATTGAAATAAATTAGAACTAAAAAAAAATTTGAATGTCTGGTAACATACCAATAATAATATAGAACATAAATAATCTTAAAATAGTATAGAGTTTTCTTTCTATATTGAAAATTGCTAAGGAAGATACCCTATCCACTCGTCCAATTCAACTATTTTCAGACTGACAAACCTTTAATTTTTTAAATACTCCAACTTTCAATAGTTTGACAAATCACCGTTCTCTATGATGAAGCATTATAAAAGTATTTTGACATCATCTTTATACTAGTGTGCCAAAGATGATGTCAAAATACTTTTATAATACTTTTATACTAGTAGTATGAAATAACCAAATGCTACAGTGACATACATTCAGAAAATACATAGTTGAATTGGATAAGTGAATATAGGGTACCAATATTCAATCAAAGCAACATGAAATTCGTTCAAAAATAAATGATCAAATACAAGCTTTTGAAACATAAGTAATTGCAGGTATTTGCGAATGCACTTTCAAAAATAGTTTGCAATCATATAGCCAGAGATGTGAAAGAATTGAATAACCCCATAATTAATGAAGTGTATCCAACTGAAAATTGCAATACCTTAAAACTGAACACATAGCAGTATATAGGTGATGATATTTTCCGTATGACATTTCAAATTTTCTGGCATTTTTTCTCTTTGAAACTGGAAGCTGAATCTAAATATAGGATGATCTTCCAGTTTTGAATACTATATAAAGACTGTCTAATTCAGTTTGAATATATATACAGTCTAAATGTTTAGTCTAAAAATAGAAATCATTCAAAACATAGATTGTTCTACAAATATCAAGATGATTTATGATTAAGCTTATTTAACCAAATAATATGGATTTGACATTCTCCAAATATAACATAAATTCACAAATGCTATTGAAAAGTTAAATTGATACATAAACAACATTTTATGGAATTGATTAATATGCTCAAGTTAAAAAACCTTGAAAACAGTGCAGTATCATATTTATCTTTTGAAAAAAAAAATAGCTTTATGTTAGTATCAAACTGATCCTAAAAGTTTAGCAGAATATTGTTTTTTTAATTTGATTTGATAATAAATGTTGACTTCTATTTGGCTTTTATTTAAGTTCCTTTGGGAATACAATTTTATCATTTTGGATTGGAGTATTTGTATTCAAGGCATTGAAATTAATTTTATGTGAAAAATTCTCATGTAAATAGTTCGTCACCATTGGCCATTTGGTTACATACGTTTTACACTAGCATTCCCTGTAAACTTACTTCTTTTTATCTTGTCAAAGCCAATGATAGACACAATATTCTGCTTCAGAACAAATTTGACTAAAATTGACAAACTGTCCAAACCGGCTATATCAAAATATTATAACCTATTAAATTAATTTTAAGCACTGAAGTTCATTTATTTCAAACTGCATTTAATCAATGCACTTAAAAGAGAATTGGTCCCGTAACAACTCATTTTACACATGACCTTCATAAAATCCATGTATAATCTAACTAGGTTATTCATGAAATCATGCAATAATAGCTTTTAAGATGACGTCACTATTGCATAATGTTTACATAAACTGGCACAAAGCTTCACATCAATTTGTAAATGTCAGATGAAGTCTATGTGTTAATGTGATTGCAAGATCAATAAAAATCTCATGTAGTCAATTTGGTGCTTTATTTGATTTTCATTACTTGCGACCTTTGAGAAGCAATATATGACTGTTTTTTATACTTTTCTGCTGTGCTTAAATTATAGCGAATTTTTATATTCTTGTCACCTCATTAAATAAAATTTGACCGTGTCGACGATTCCATTCATTCTGAGAGGTTGTAACTTGTATGCTTTATCTAGTCAATAGAAATTTGATATAACGATACCAGATATATGGCCATAATAAAATGAAGTCTGCTTTCTTACGAAAAAAATGGATATAAAAATCAAAGCTGACATAAAATGACCAATAAAATAAATAAACACTCAGAAAAGATAAGTGGACAGTTAGTCTGACCCCCATAAATCCAAGAACTAGCCCTCAAAGCCAAATAAAAAAATATATCTAATCTAAGCTAAATATTGACCCAAAATTTTGACAACATAACCATAATGCCATCTTTTAACACCAGCCATTTGAAAAATTTATCTCAGTTTTCATTTCTTACATTTTGAGAATGTGGAATCGATAGACTATCAATGTTTTTCATATTGCGTGGAGTATAGAGCTGCTGTTGTCTTGTGCGTGCCGATCTTAATGGTTTTACGAACCTAGACACATGTAATTATCCTTTTTGATAAAATTGGTTTGACTTTATTTTTGTCGAGTGGCTATAATTATAGGCAGAAGAGCCTGGCCTTGATTTTCTTTAAAAATTATACACATAAATTAAAAAACTTTCCTTCTGACCATCTCAACATATCAAAAAGGTTTACACTTTGCTGCTTTAATGATTTTCCTCACATTTCAAATTGATATGTCTTGGTCATGCTGAACGAAATTAAAATGAAATCCCAGCTCATTTTATTATGCTGTTATAGGCAGAAGCGACTTACCTTAAAAAAACAACTTTTCTTTACATTTAGTGGGAGTAGAGCTTGACCATTTATTGTGTATTGTGTGTATTACCGTATGTGAGAAATGAAAACCGAGATCAAAATTTCAAACACCATGTAAAACAATGGTAACAGTTTCGATGTCAAAATTTGGGGTCAATATTTAGCTGAGATTGCATATTTTTCATATATATATATGTCAATATTTTTTGGACTTTGAGGGCTCCCACTTGGATTTATGGGGGTCAGACTGACTGTCCACTTATCTTTTTGAGGTGTTTAGATATATATGACCACATTGCCTTCAATCTCTTAATTGAAATGTAATAAAGACTCACACAAAAGTATTGACTCACCTCAAAAAAATGGCTCGTGTGCAAATATGGAACTCACAAGCATAAATTATGAAAATATTGTGTACAAGTACTAGAATTTCAGCTTTCATTTGACTCCCTATTTCTGACGATTGACTGAGAAACGCATGGTGTCACGAATAACAAAATCTACTACAGGGTGTCCAAAAATAAACTCCCCATTTTTAAATACTTATAACTTTAAAACCAGGATTCGCATGGCAACTATAGACATACAGGGTGTGCCAATAAAAACGCAAGATTTTTTGTGATTTTTTTCTGAGAGAATTAGGCTTTATGTAATTAAAACAATTATCAAATGATATTGTACAAACTCTCAGCTTCAAATAGCATTTTGTTTCGTAAAATTTGAGCCTTTAATTCTGAAGTTATTGCAAGTTCTGTGAAGCCCTTAAAAATTGGGTTGGTCCGATTTCTTATTTTAATTCCATGATCAATAACCAAAAGTAGGTAGCAATCAAAACATTAAATGACATGTTACTTCATCTCCAGATGAAAACTTCTATCGCTTACTTGCATTTTTTGTTTAGTGTTATATCAAAAGCTCATTGAAAGTATCCAATCAAGCCAAAAAGGATGTAAGAATAACTTTTATAATTGCCAGAAATAACTATTTCAAATGTTTTTATCCAAAATGCCATGTTCAAAGTTTCCACAAACCGGAATGTAAGTTCGTTTCCGAATATCTGGCATGATGGGAACCTTGATTGTAATAAAATTTATCTTGATACGCAATGTAATTTTCCCCCAAAATTACATTTGCAGCTACTGCCTCTGAGTCTCGCATTTTATCTATTCATTTTTATAATAAAAGGTTAATACGAAAGCCCTTGAACTTTTTGTTTTAGTTTAGAACTGACACTGACTGAAGTACCACAACTAAAACCAGCCAGGCTGAGACTGCTAAAACTAAATTTCATAATTGCTTAATAATTGCTTATAATTCTTTCTTCAAATCGATCATCTGTTTTGTTTTCAATTAAAATAATTCATCAAAAATATCTTTGAGCCAAAAATAATTATTGTAAAATTAGTTTAGCGGGTTTAAATTTATAGGGGCTATGCTAATGTCTTGTATGCATATCATCCTGCGTTAACATACTTCATCCGATGACCACAAATCGGACCAGATTGAAATTTGTGTTCCATTTAGAAAATGCTGTATCTCCGGACAGGAATATCCGAAGTGGATGAAACAAAGGGCATAATGAAGGGGAGAAGCTCTTTTTTAATACCATTAATGTTTTGACGAGAAAAATGGCCTGCTTATATTTTAAATGTTTTTGTTTTCAAATCTTGCGTTTTTATTGGCACACCCTGTATGTTATGATAGAGGAAACTTGTAGAATTAATTTGGTACCAAACATGATATAATTGCCACTTTTGAAAATCATTTTCAATGTAAATTACATCAGACGTAAAAAAACTACTTTCATACTGAGAATAAAAACAAATGTGTGAGTCACATGTAGAGGAGGGAGCAATCTTTGAAGACAGGATAATCATTCATGGTCCATTTTAATGACTAATTCAACGAAACAGCTTTTACAATGTTAATACAAAGATTTTTGATTATGGTTTTGTCTTAATAATTACATAATGCTCATTAAAATGTTTTTAATTTGTCAA
>JXSR01S017036.1:88795-98866 GCA_000969725.1 Ophiothrix spiculata
TGTATCATTTTCCTCAAAATTAGCATATTTCTAAACAATTTCTTCACAATTTATTGATTCATAAGATGTATAGATTTTCTCCTGGGACCATATGGCATAAACCTGGCGCATTTGATTGTATTCTTTACACAGCAAAATTTTTTTAGGTGCGCGATAAATCGCACACGGGTAGGTGACTTAAGGCGCGCGTAGGTGCGCGATCGCACTCGCGCGCCTCAAAACTCAAAGCCTGCATATGCCATTGAAAGGGCTTCATGTCCTTAAAATTAAAAAATCGTCAAGTGAATGTAAGAAAATTTCAAGTGCAATAGCTGCAGTGTTCGACATAGGCGGTGTCGCATCGCAAAATGCGACACGTTTTGGGCCGTTTGCTATCCAATTTCACCAGTGCATAGAAAAAAAAATGTGATGCAAAAATCCCATGTTTATTTTCAAGTTTTGCATCATCAAAGACAAACCTTTTAAATGTGTGTTTGTCTAACAAAATATGATAAAATGATGATCTTCCTTTCAATTTCTTCTTTCATTTAAACTTCTATTTTTGCACAATCTGGTATTTCCAACATCGTGACTTTGCTGATTTGCAACTTGTTGAAATTCTAAACATCATAAAAAACAACCCCATTTGAAAATCTAAGATGGCAGTTTTTTGTTTACATTTTGGATTAGGCCACATGATTTTTAAGCTGACAATTGTGAAACAAATATGGGAAAGTTTTAGTGATGAAGATGCAGTTATGCTTTTGACATAATAATCTATTGATTTATGTATTTTTGCAAGAAATTGTTGAATGTGTAGTTGTTCAAGTAAGCTTAAGCTTAAGAGATGATGTCCACTGTGATGGCGACCTGGGCGACCTGCTATCTTAGTTATGTAAAATTGACTATCCTAATGAGATGCCTGTAAGGTTTGTTGTTTTGAAATAGTGGTCTTGATAATGGCTGACCACAGGAAGGGGATGATCAGAAGGGCTCGCAAGGGTCATTTTGGTCATTAGGGTCAATGGCTTCCCGTTTCAAAATACCAAGATTGGTCAGTGAATTCTTAATCATCATGGGACTTGGACACAATGGTTTTTGCATGGGTAGAGTCACATGTATGGGTCCTGCGTGACTGGGGTCCAAGGTCATCTAGGGGTTGAGTCAACCCTGCGACCTTTGCGGTCTGGGGACTGCAAAGTATTTTTTATGCTACACTAACAGGTGAAAAGTGAAAAAAACAATGACCAAGATTGGACATTACTGCAGAGTGTCATGCAAATTTATGCTTACCACTTTCTGATAAAGTGACACGTACATTTTGTGGGAATATACAAGATAATTCAAGAATAATAGAGAACATACTCAGCTTTGAATATACCATAGGAAAAATGTCCAATTATGAATAGAGAATATACTCAGCTTTGAATATACCAGGCTTTAATTGATCCCACAAGGCCGCTATCAATTTCGTAAATCTTGACACTCTGCACCAAGCAGGGTATTCAGTTTCAACAGTTTTAACATGCCTCATTAACATTAACACGGTTTCAGCATGTTCTTACATGAATGCACATTTATGCATACTATTAAACTGAAGATGTTCACGAAGAATGTTTTCCTGCTTTAAATGTGTACAGAATTGTCAAATTAGTAATGTGAGTGACACACAATTCATCAATTGAACATCTATCTAAATGCGTTTCTCTCATAAATATAGCCAAATTGATTCCATCAAGTTAATTATAATTGAGTTAAAATGCAAATTATACAGGTGTAGTGTTTTGTACAATTTGAAAGAATTCTAAAGTCTACATGTGAAGCAGATTAAAGGTAGGTATTCTGATATGGTGACAAATTTAGCATATACTTTTTCCATATTTAAACGAAGAGTCATCACCTACATAAATCAGTTGTCAATTTACAGCGAAATTAATGCTACGGGCAAAAATGTGTCTGAGAGTGACCCATAGAAACCTTGTTTCTTTTTTATTCTTGTTAACAAAATATTTCAGTAATTCGGCACTATTTTAATCATATCTCCTCAACGAAACATAATATGGTCGTGCAAATTTACAGGGGTTATGAGAAAAATATGCGATTTTCTCCAATTTGATTTTGTGAGTGAAATTGATCGGAATACACACTTTTAAATAGCATGGATGGGAAATAGATGGGATAATGTGAAACCTCTGAGGTGAACTGTTTGTTAGACATCAGTGCTTGTGGATTTACATGCAGAAGTATCCAACAAAAGCATACATTTTCAAGATAGTGATGTATGCGTTCATCGTCAGCAGCACCACACCAGATACATTCGAAGCTGCCCTAATTAAATATTTTGACTAATTGCACACGGCACACCCACCGCGTCACAGTCTTCAATATTGAAGTTGATGCTATTCTGGAAGAAGAAGAAAAAGATGCTAAGAACTTAAAGTAGGCGTTCACAAATTTCAAAATCCACAAACACTAGCATACATTTTGAATGTTTGAGGAAGAGTGTCCAGGAAGAATGATTATATCAGTTTGCATAAGAACACATTTTGAGGAAATAGGCATACCAGAAAATTTGGATGTTAAGCTATGGAATAGATAAGTAAAAAATATTTTGACCTGGTAACTTAATTTTCAAAATCATTCCCTCGTCTTTTTTTATATCAATGCTAAGTTCTATAAGTATTGACAAATGTCACACCATCAGAACATTCGTAACATTTTACAGTTCAACTTTTTTTGAGTACCAGACACACATACTCATGTATTTCAAAGGGAAGTGCATTTCACAGAGGCTATCTTTACCCTTTGAGACGGAAATTTTCCAAAACAACATAGTTGTTCCTGATTCTATGAAGGTAATACAGGGTGTCCCAATAAAAATGCAACGAACTTTGAACTTTTTTTTGGAGAAAACAGAGCCAAATTTTGAGCAAACGTTATAATAATATAATAGAGTAGACAATTGGAAAGCATCCCCTGAAGCATAGGAAAAGCATCCCCTGAACTCATTTCATGACATAAAGAAAAAACATTTAGGATGAGGATCTGCTGATGCTGATATCAAGCAGGTTGTTGTGTCTGGTTGAGTCAACCTATTGCGTCTCCTTGACGGCCAGATGAAGCACTAACTTAATACTTGAGTTCTTAAACTTTTTTTCTTCAGTTTTATCGTGGGTTTCTTTCAAAGACTTGTGAATAACAGTATTATTGGTTGACATCTTTCATTACGATACTTTTTTCGACTCTTTTGGTAGAAATTGTATCCTAAACTACCCAATTGTCGTACCAGAAGGAACAGATTCAAGGAATATTCGAGTATCATGAAGATCCATACTTTAATTTGAAAATTGACCTGTTTCAGTTAAAGATAAACTTAAATAATTACTGCACTTTTGAAAAACATATATTACTATGATTTAATCTTTTGGCAACCATTTTTAATATGTTTTATTTGCTCGTTGCATTAATATTGGGACAAGCTGTATACCCTATTTCAAAAAAACTTTCTCTGCAATTCTGTAATATTTACAACACCATACCTACTGGAACTGCATCATAAAATGGCATAGCGATTTGCCCGCCATTTTTTAATTAGCATGATGTTCCTTGGTACAATAATCAAATTACCTTTCCATTTCAATACATCAGTCTGGAAACTTACCATCCCACAATCCGTGCTTGTGTTGGGATGGTCGGCATCTTTAATTGATACAATATATCATTCAGTTAAATTGGTAGTGGCAGATCTGCTTAATATGAAACTTACAACCATGGACTGCTGTATCAGTATGGATAAACAGTGGCAGCGCTAGTGCCAGGATTGACAAAAACCAGGGGAAAATGAAAACTACTGGAGGAGCAAAACTGGGCCAAAACAGAAATTATGCCTGTATTTTTTTTTCAAATTTCAGCTAAAATTGTTATATAATATTGGAAATACAACATCCAAACACAATATCCAGATGCTGGAAGCAAGGTGTCCAAAGGCGAGCTACGAAATCCATCTTACATTATCCTGATCAGGATAATAAAGAGAGACTTGAGGATTTGGATTTACTTCCCCTGACACTCAGGAGAGACAAGACGTCATGTGAGTGCAAGAAAGTCGTATCTGCAATGGCTGCCCTAAGTTATATTTATTTTATGCCTTGTCACAAGAATGTGAAAAATCCCTCAAAATTTCCCCGTCTTTTGTCAGTGGTACTTGAAATGGTTCTTCAGGTGACAGTGTCACCTGAAGAACCATTTCAAGAACCACTGACCCAAGACTGTAGATTATTAAGTGTGTAATCCAAATTTATGACAAATGGCAGCTATTGCAGATACGACTTTCTTGCACTCACATGACGAAGTGTGATCTGCTGTTTTTTATAGATACAAGGAGGGTCACTATGATAAAAATATTAATAACTATGTTGAATTTAGCAACAGGCATGGGCAGGACCGTCCCACCACTAGATCTTCTTCTGATCCCGTCAGGTTCAAAATTCATCATTGCAAAACTGAAGCACACAAACCAAAATTGCTTTCTTAAGCATTGTGCTTATGACCTTAAATCTGATATTTAGAATATTACGGTTGTACAGCAGACTAGCTAATCATTTACTCGTTAAAATTTGCAATATACGCAAACGGGAATGACGTACATCTCATCCAGGTATCAGGTTGGCATTTGAGTTCATATGCCATGCACGGCTTGCTGGTATCAATTTGACAGATTACATCTTGTCTAGGGGTTGAGAAATTGCATACATTCATGTCCCTTGTCATTATACAAAACTGGAATCATAACCATACCAAAAATGTAATCTACAAAGAGGATGGAAAAATGATGCTGATAATTGGAGCGTACAAACCAAGTAAACTTGGGAATCTTAAGTAAATTGAAATTGGTGGTGTGCAGCTGCCTTAACCCTTTCCAGTCTAACCACTTTTTCCACCCCAGGCTAAAGGCATTTTACCTGTAAACTGGCTTCTAAAGTAAATTAAATTTATCTTTAGAAATATTCTACATAATTCAATGAAACATCAGCAAATAGACCTGCATGAACTGTATACATTGCCTGTGATAGTGTTTTGGAAGGTAAGAGGTAGTGAAAATTAAGCTTGAACCGATGGCTCCATTTCCTTTCCGATACGATAGCCGATGTTTTATATCTGTCACCTTGCCGATACGATATCCGATACCAATGTTTTAGTGCATTGATGACCTGGATTGATGACACTTTTCAAAGTACAAAGGAGTGTTTAGTTTGCACAATAAAAAAGTTCACTAAGTGACTACGTGACCAGGCTAAAGTTTCTGTCACCATTATTTTCAATCATCTGTTGATTGTGTTTTATGTACCAAAACAAGTCGTCAAGCAGTAAAAAATCCAGTAAATAAATCGCCCTAGTACTCTAAGACAAGTAACCTTCACTGACCTTATTAAAATTAAATATGATACATGAAATAATATTTGGTCCATGAGTCGATCCCAAGAGTGCACCACTGCACAGCATCGCTACCAGTAAATAAGAATCCCATATCAGTCCTGCATCTCTGCTCTGTGGTGACATCATTTCATCCCAATACACATCCATCCCATAACAAGATGGTTCGCAAACCAGTAGTCTCGCCTGCGTATCGACCGCCTACTTAATCATTCAGTTGTGGGGTGGATCCCAAGGGAAAGGTCATACAACGGGGTCACCATTGGCACTTTTGATCGCTGGTCCAAGACGAATAATTTGACACCTTAACCTTTGAAATCGGACAAAGTTGAAAAATAAGCTACATTTTACGCATAAATTATGCTACATTTTATGCATAAATTATGCAAATTAGGTACTTAATTAGCATATTTTGCGCTCAAATTGCAGCTGGCACAAGTGCAGCTCTATCCGCACCTACCCACCAAATTTCATGAATGTAGGGTGCACGGTTTGTAAAATATGCCATTTAAAGCATTTTATGCATAAATTATGCAAATTAGGTACTTAATTAGCATATTTTGCGACGAAAATGTTCCTGGGTCTACATCGGCACCAGGTCTACCCGGTCACCAAATATCATCAACGTAGGGCATGCGGTTTTTGAGATACGCTCCGGACGGCGGACAGAAAATTGCATTGCTATGTCTCTTTCTGAAAATTTTCAGGCGAGACAATAATATAAATATTTACCGCTAGTTTGTTTGTTTGTTTACCTCCGTTGGTCCGTGACGGACACATGCCATTAGATCCATGATGAACTCATGGTCTCTTCCAAGCTCATACAAAAGTACTATACCAACCTGGATAGCCAGAAATGACTAATCTATGCATGCTGGCCAATGCATCTTTGAAAAGATGCCGAAAAAATAGAAAAGATAGCAAGAAAAAGAGAAAGAGAAAGATGGCCACTCCCAACACAATTGTACAATTTACTCTTAGCCCTTACTTTGTGAGAAAAGAAATCAGGATTTCTAATCTCATGCCCAGATTTAACCAATCATAAACCAGCGTACAATGTTGCTACAGACACAGCGCAACACAACGAGTGTTACAAATACTGCCTTTTAGTAGCCTATCCCAACAAACAGGCCCAAACTTGTTAATTTGCATATCAATTGCGCTATCACCTGTTTGATGACTGACCCTCTACAGACCAGGTCAGAGTGGAATTGGGTTGCCGCGCTTGCGCAGTATGGCGATGTGGTTGTGGAAATTACCCTAACTATTTTTAGCACAAGGCAATGCTCAATGCTACACACAGATATCAAAGTTCAAGTATTAGAATTGATGTGACTTGCTTGATGTTGATATTTTTGTGCCATTTGACATTTATACCTTGTAATGAATGATTATGAAAGGTTGATTTCATCTTGAATATACGTCAGAAATGTCAGATTATTGTATGTCCTGTATTTACACGGCATTTTATGATTCTAAGCAGTGTTTCCCCTAAGGTTTTTGAGCTTACGCCAACTCGAGCAAGTACATCAAAGAATTAGTTTGAGCTTGAACATTTCAAGAAAGTACTACACAGAGCCTCACAGATATTTCCAATATATACATAAAAATGCCAATACCTTTAATGGCCTCACAATTTTCAAAATCAATATTCCAATGAAAACGTTACACCTTTCAAGCAAGACAGCAGCACTTACAGGCAAAGAGTAAAATCTACACCAAGCAAGGACACCGACCTTTCTTGTTGAAATAACATCAAAATATTCATTTATGCAAAACCTCATGTCTGGCTAAAAATACCAAAGTTAATGTGCTCATGTTATTCACACATTAAGGGTAAATTAGGGCAGACACTGCCGTAAGCTGAAGAAACAAGATCACACTTTGAGATGTATAACTACAACAGACATGCTAAAAGGCAAATGCATAGAGGCCAGAAGGAAGAAACATGGACCTATCAAAATTGAATTGAGAAAAAGTAAAGGAGGATTTTAACTATGGATGTTCAGCATTACGCTTCATAAAACATTCAAGTGCTGCCTTCCTCATCAGGTTGTCCTCAGGAGTTCAGCGGCACCTAATAATCATGGTAGTTGCATCCATACATATAGTGATACAACCATGAAATCTCAGCATTGCATGTGGTCATTTTCTTGAGCAAAAACAATAGCCAATATGAAACATTGAAACAACTTTACAAACATACACCCCCGCAGGCAATGAGGATAAAATGCTTTGCCCGAGGACACAATTAACATGAGCAGCGCTCGAACTCACAACCTATGAATTACAAGACGGGCGCTATACTCACTCGACTACACATGCTCCTCAAAAGTGGACCGACTATGGGCTATTTATTCTCAAAATATGAGAATATGGCTTGATTAAAGAAATGATCATGAATGAATTTCATTCCCAGGTGTACAATTGTCAAAATCATAAAACAAGTATATTTTAAGAGGGAGTATAGTGGAAAGTATCTTACAAATTTAGTCAAATTTCTCTTGCATATAAGTTTTTTTTCAAAAGCTAAAATATGAGAGTATGGCTTATAAAAGTGATCATGAATGAATAATGTAAGTCAAAAAAATATTCTAAACACCTCACAAAAAGATAAGTGAACATTTAGTCTGACCCCCATAAATCCAAGAAAGAGCCCTCTAAGTCCAACAATATTGACATACATGACAAATATGGAATCTCAGCTAAATTTTGACCCCAAATTTGACATCAAAACCATTACCATAATTTTACACTAGCCGTTTGAAAAATCTACCTCAATTTTCATTTCTCACATTTTGGGTATACCCGCAGTGTAATAGAGCATCACCACAATGCCTAGTGGAATCGATAGACGATCTGTGGGTTTTTTTTCATTTTGCGAAGAGTACAGAGCTGCTGCGCAAAGTCAAACCAATTTTATTCAAAAAGGTAATTACATGTGTCTAAGTTGGTAAAACAGTTAAGATCGGCACAGCAGCTCTGTACTCTACGCGAAATGAAAAAACACGGACCGACTATCGATTCCACTAGGCATTGTGGTGATGCTCTATTCCCGGGCTCTATTACACTGAGGGTATACCCAAAATGTGAGAAATGAAATTTGAGGTAGATTTTTCAAACGGCAAGTGTAAAATGATGGTAATGGTTTTTAATATCAAATTTGGGGTCAAAATTTAGCTGAGATTCCATATTTGTCATATATGTCAATATCGTTGGACTTTGAGAGCTCTTACTTGGAATTATGGGGGTCAGTCTAAGTGTTCACTTATCTTTTGTGAGGTGTTTACATCAACAGACTGATATTACTTTTACTCTTTTCGGATCAGGTTAAACACAAAATCAATCCGGAGATGTCACCAGTGGTTGATATTTGTTTAAAAGCAAAACGGTCCTTTTTATTGCTCAAAACAGCTGTATATGCCTTGCAATATGTATTTATAATCAAAATGCTAGTCAATGGAAACAAACTAGCACATAAGAGCATCAGATTATTTACCTTGCGGAAAGAGTTATATATTTATAGAAAATACTACACAGACACACAGACATTTGCAATGTGTACTTCACAGATAAATCACTCTACCTTGAATGGCCTCAACCCTTTTTGAAATTTATATTCCAGTGAAAACGTTGCACCTTACAAGCAAGACAGGCAAAGAGTAAACTCTATACCAAGTAAGGACACCGACCTTTCTTAATGAAAATAACATTAAAATATTCATTTATGCAAAACCTCATGTCTGGCTAAAAATACCAAAGTTAATGTGCTCATGTTATTCACACATTAAGGGTAAATTAGGGCAGACACTGCCGTAAGCTGAAGAAACAAGATCACACTTTGAGATGTATAACTACAACAGACATGCTAAAAGGCAAATGCATAGAGGCCAGAAGGAAGAAACGTGGACCTATCAAAATTGAATTGAGAAAAAGTAAAGGAGGATTTTAACTATGGATGTTCAGCATTACACTTCATAAAACATTCAAGTGCTGCCTTCCTCATCAGGTTGCCCTCAGAAGTTCAGTGGAACCTAATAATCATTGTAGTTGCATCCATACATATACTTTGATCAACACTAAATAGGCGGGCCTCTTTACATCTTGAACTGATACAGGTAAGCATGTGAGTCATGAACACAATACATCTGCAGGAGATGCATCGGGCGTTGTACGTATGGCTTGTGCATCAGTATCTATGGCACATGTGTAAGTGGGATTATGTTTACTTGCAGATGAAGAAAAGCCTCATAATTCCCGCCTATTTAGTGTTAATCAAAGTATAGTGATACAACCATTAAACCATCATCATCCCATTTCTTGAGCAAAAACAAGAACCAATATGCTCATAATCTAAAACCTGATATTCAGACTATCTATCTATCTATGTCGACCGCGGTCGGAAGCAATGATGAATTTTCTCCACTGCTGTCTGTTTAGCATGAGTTTGAGAAGTTCATTTTGATCAATGCCAGCATCCTGCGTAAGAAGTCCTGGGTAGGAAAGCCTTGGTGTTCCCTGTGCACGTTTCCCTTGGGAGGGCGTCCAGAACACTAGTCCAGACACTGGTTCCTCAAGCCTTCTAGCACAGTGAGCAGCAAAGTTTAGGCGGCGACCTCTCACTATTTCTGATAGTTTGGGTAAATCACCGTATATTAC
>JXSR01S017036.1:117314-133496 GCA_000969725.1 Ophiothrix spiculata
AACATAAAACAAAACAGGTATGGATTTATATTGAAAAAACACAGGGCTCTCAATAAGAAAATAGAACTTTCCACTTAATATCCATACGGTGAAATATACAGGGTGGTTAAAATCATATACATTTCAAAAGAATGTATGCCTCCATGGGCTATTAGGTGAGTTCTTTATATGTCTTAGCAATAGTTGACAATGCTTGAGACAAGTTACATTCAAATTTCTGCTTACTATGGCCATTTGCTGCATTTTTGGTATACAGGGTGATCAAACATACATTATCTCATTAACCTGATCCGAGAGACTTTGGTTTATTTGTTAATGTTAATCCGCGTAATTACGGTATTATGCATTTACAACAAGTCAATACTGTTATTCATCCACGTTTTCACAATGTTCGAAACTTGTCATGAAAATGTTGACCTTTGAACATTGTTGAAACTAGTAGTGGAAATACCCTGAAAATGAAAAAGTTTATCCTCACCAAACTATAATTAATACATCACCTACCATTAATTTTTGGGCATGGATAGGTATATTTGTCTTTCATTAAGACGTGTGTGAAAAATGATTCTTTTAGGATTTCAACTTTTGGCATGACGACTTTCGAATGATTGGTAATTTTTCACAATTTTGTGTACAAGTCAATGGGCTTTTCCTCCACCGTCTTTTCCTCCACCGCCTCCCCCGTTGACTTGGCTCACATTTTCAGCCATAGATCTCATAATATTTGTTCAATTGTCTTGGAAATTTTTGCATTTGAAAGACAATAAAATTGCCCAGATAACCATACCAAATTTGTTGCAGTAGGTATTAAACTTCTTGAATAAAATTGCATTAAACTATGTAGAATTAGTTTTTATGTTACATCTCCCCCATATGTACATGACCAATTCATGACCTATGATCTAATTATGAAAAAATATTTCAAAAATCAAAATTGTATGAATACGGCACTACATTTCTAAGTGCCAGATTTCAAAACTTAACCTTCCCGCTGGGCCAATAAGAATTAGTTTAGAGAGTTGTCAATAGTATAATTTATCACATGCAGGCAAGTTTGAGTTGAAAATGTTTCTTTCACAAAGCCAGGCTGGCAGAATGTGTAGGGCTGTAAACTTGTAAATATTGCTCCAGTCCTGCCTTTATCTCATCCTTAAATACATACTACAGCAAGAACCCCTCTGGTCCTCCTCCTACTATAGCCATAGCTGCACATTTATACTTGACATTTAGCAAACCTATGTAAAAACTTGTAAGTAACTTTGCCAAAAGCATCGGAAACAGACTCAAGTGATCTCAACTACGACATTTACTCTGCCGTTTACACCTGAAATAGAAAAAGCTCGAGCCAAAACTTGCCGTAAGTGGTCTGTAGGCTTTGCCATTCAATCTGTTTACAACAGCAATACTTGTATAGAATTCTGGATGTTTTAAAGCCATGGGTTAATAGCTACTTTCAATTTTATCATTTTGCTTTTACCCTGTTGGTAATACAACAAACTTTAATACACTTTTACATGGTTGTGTTTCGTCATGTTAGTGCAAGAATGTCATATCTGCAATGGCTGCCAAAAGTTATTTTTATTTAACATTTTGTCCTTTGACTGTGAAAAATCTTTAAAGATGTCACTGTCATGTCAGTGGCTCTTGAAACGGTTCTTCAGAAGACACTATCACCAGACGAACCGTTTCAAGAGCCACTGGCCCAATTAAGACTGGACATTATACAGTGTGCAATCCATATTTATGAAAAATGAAAGCTATTGCAGATACAACTTTCTTGCACTCACATGGCAGTTTATTCTTTGCAATGTCTGCTGCCAAGTGGGAACAAAAATTCAATAACATAGTAGGTCGCAAACTATATATTCACATCAATGACCAGCATGTTTTTTGCCGGAAGGTAAACTTGATCATGTTCATAATTTGCTCAACACGATTGCCATTCACATTTCATCTGCCCTGTAGACATAAAACAAGATTACTGAAGGAAATTGCTAAGTTATGGTATGTCATTGCCAAACAATTCTGATTTTAACACACAGAGTTATTGCTCATAGTGGTTGTTTCTTTTAAAACAGTAGCAACAGTTGTGGTTCTAATTTTTAAAATAAAAATATTGACAGAACTGTCACACTTGCAACAGACTCTACTACAAATATATAAAAGCATCTGGTCTAGTGTTGGAGATTTAACTTCCAGTCATATCAATTGTCACTACTTAACGAAGCCCATATAATGTGGATTTATTGCTCATCCAAGTTTTTTAAAGAAATATGTATAAAACTTTCTATTTCTTTTTCATACCAAAACCCTGACCTGAATCACACTTTTTACAATCTACTGCAGAGGCTCCAGGAGGAGTATGGGTGTATTTCTATCTGATTGTCTTATTCCCATCTTATGATATTAATGAAAACATTGAAACTTTCAAATATAAACCTTTTTACTTTTATTTTGACATCAGCCTGAATCTTGTTCACAATATTTCTTTACAAAACCATCCAATCCCACTTCAACTTGTTTTTAAGGGAATAATATAGATATGCAAATTTTTATTTCCAGTATTTGATTTATATCTACTTTAAAATCTCAATATAGTGCACCTTTTCCCAGTTGCCATTTTGTCCCATATTTTTTATATGGTTTATAAGATATGAAATTGATTGCCTGTTTCTGATATATAACGAATGTAACTTTCATTTTAACATCTGATTAGTGATGTAGACCTGTTGGTATTGTGGTAAGGAACATGTTTAGGAGCAAAACATGAGGTGCACTATATCGAGATTTTAAAGTATATTATTTGAAATTCAACTGGATGACTAATCTTCACCAATTTTTCAAGGGAATCTTGTATGACAAATGAAAGCTTATTCCATTTATCACCATCCCTTAGTATTAGGTCAGTTCCTGGTCATTTTCATTTTATTGCAGGTTAAAATAAAACTCATCTCCAGCTTTAATTAATTGTTTCAAGTTCATACAATAAAAAGCAGTTAAGATTCTTCTATCATGTCATTACGAAAACTGGTGTTCAAGTTTTAATTTTAGTTATATGTTCAATTTCTATTCAACTACAAATAAAATGTTAGTTTTCAGATATTAAACGGTTGACATGAAAGCTCATGACATTTTGTAAGGAGTTAGATTTGAGAACGGTATGTACAAAACAAATCTGTAAAATTCAATTTCATCAGAATACAACTGGTCTGTTACTAGTTTTTTTTGCCTTTACCATAAGCACATTCATTTCAAGTCAGTCATTCCACTATCTTCTTGATGCACTGCAAATACAACATTATATTTACCAACTAGTCATGCTGAGAATGTAACATAATCTAGCCATGATACGTTTGCTCTTTCAAATTGCAGCTTACCATTTCTAACCATTACCACTTTCGTAATTGTTAGCTTTTCATTTACTATCTATAGTCTTTACAGTCATGAGTGTCATTTTACTTGAGAATGTCATCTTCATACCCTAAAGATGATATTTTTAAAAGATGGTTTCTAATTAGAAATTTTCCTTCAGTTTCCTTAACTGCATGTTTATCCAACATGTATTTATTTCTGTTGTCATGGTAGGTAGCTAACAAGGGTGTAATTTTTAAAGAAAATTATTATAACATCAGCTGCATTCTGCAATTTTTATAAGATGCATATAATGTAACATATCTAGTCATGTAATATTTGAACTTCTCAATTGCAATTACTGTGCTTCAGTCCCAAACATTGCCGAATCATGACACCTACAAAATCTTAGAAATAGAAGTATCGGGGAAATTTGTGTATATGGCCTACAGCTAAATGTACAATTGTAGTAGACGCTGCTGCAAACATATAAAGCGTTTGTACAAGAAATATGCACAAATTTGTCTACGCATCATTTCAAGATCTTCACAATTTGCTTAATTATCAGGTTAGCTTTCCAAACATAGAGTAACTCGGCTCCATGCGCAACAAAAAGATGGAAGGGTAAAGAAATTGCCCTACTACTTGAGCTCAAGTTAGTGTCACAATTTCTCAGACAATGCATATTACATATGAATATGCCAGAATAAGAAAACCCCAACTCCAATAGCTCCCTTCTGTTAATTATATTTACAAAATATAAATGCATACAAATCTCTGAAAATGCTTTCACATCACTAAAATAGCATTTCAATGTCAATATCTAATAATAATGTAACATTTGACCTTGTAGTTGACTTTTTATACATTGTTAGATAATTGTTATAGAACTTAGTTGCTATGTTTAAACAGTCATTACAAGAAAACCCCAACTCCATGAGCTCCTCTCTGCAACTATATACTAAAAAAATTATCTAACAATGTCTAAAAAAGTCAACTACAAGGTCAAATGTGACACTATGATTGGGATATAGACATGGAAATGCTTTTTAGTGATGTGAACGCATCTTCAGAGATTTGTATGCATTTTTATTTTACAGAACTTAACAGAAGGGTGCTATTGGAGTTGGGGTTTTCTTACTTTGGCGTATTCATATATATCTTTGTAAAAACCCAATACACAGGATGGCCCTACATCCCAAAATATTGTTATCATTGTTTGAGGCACAGACAGCTTCCGAACCACATACTTGCACAAAATCATATTGTATTTGGGGATATTTATGTGCTCTCTAATAAAGTAAAACCTATCTGTATGTATCAATGAACTCCCATGCAATCCCTAGAAAAGCTATATTTCCTTCCAAGCCACATACAATTTCCTTCCAACATGAAATTATTTCTTCTTTCAAAGAAATGTATTGCTTCATCAAAAAACAAAATCAAAACTTCACTTTAAATAAATTTCAAGATCTATTCATGTAGAGGAAATGCCATAAAATCTGTTCTTTATAGTTATGTTGTAAATTTACATAAAAGTCAAACTTTAATTACACATGTCAAACACATAGAGGCATTAACAGCAGAACAAACGTGACTTAGCTCACTTACTTCAATTTCCCCACTTTTGAATTTGAATGTCAGCCCAACCCATACAATATCCAGAGACAATGTCCACTGCCAATAATGGACAAAAAGCCACTCAACATACTAAACATTACTTCAATAACCAACATGCTTTTTGCCTGCAGGTAAACTCATGTTCATAATTTGCTGGCCATGATTGCCTTTCACATTTCAACTGCCCTGAAGACATAAAACAAGATTACTTAAGGAAATTGCACGTCTGGGCTAGACAGCAATTTTGTTGCCAACAGATGACGAAATGTTCACAATGGTTTGCAACATTATTATCGTGACCTGTATTTCATTTTCAAATTAACTGCAGGTAATCATGGTTAAGTCTAAATTTTCATTTTGCTCAAAATTGAAAAAAAAAAAAATGATTTGAAGGGGGACATTGTGTTGTGGTTATCAAAGAGAGAGCAGGAAGTTCAACCCCTGAGTGTTCCAAACACCTTTGACCAAAATACTAATTCTGTGAGGCCTTAAATCTGTATGCCTGTACAATACCAGGCAGATGTTGACAGACCCGGCTGTTTTTTAAATTAATTGTAAAATAGTCATTTTTCTCATTTTCCATTTAAATCGTTCATATGCAGAAATTGGAAACCATCCTTATCTATAGTGTTTGTATCAAAATGTCAATATAAACTTCTACACATCCTCTGAAAGCAATCAATCTGATAAAATATCTACATATGCTGATTCTAAAGCACAATCAATACGTTTTTTTTATGAGCCACCAGATATTTAATGCCACAACTCTTTACTGTTACCAGTGCTGGTTGTTACATTAATTTAATTTTTTTTCTAATCATAATAGAGGTTTGTTCAACACAAATTTAATGTGGAGTGTATGGATGGATGATAGTAAGCTCTTTTCTTGGGTTTATCCAGAGTGCACCACGCAAATTACGATGTGATTCAAAGCATAGATAAATTTGTAAGAGTGTAACTAAAGGACAAAATGACAGTTAAAGACTCTTCTTACTTCAGTTTGAAAAATATAAGCAAAACTTATTCTAAAGCTGATTTCAGAGCGTCTGTAGTGGTGGTCGCACGATCTGTGTGATATCAAAAATTTCAAGGGCGCAAGCTCGAGCTTGTCCCACCCGGAAAATATTGCAGTAAGCACAACCGACATATAAATTACCATGTTGCGATGGTTGCAAACGTGTCGTCTTAAGTTGGAATAGATTCAACTTTTCTCTTGACAGACCATCGCAGCAATATGAAAATGTGTCGTTCTAGATCAAGATAGCACAAAACTGTATGCTTGGCCGTTTGCCGCAGCTACAAGCTACAGCCACGGCAGCTACTCTGAAATGACCTTTAACCCCAAAAGGTATTTCAAAACACAAATGAATTTTGCCTTCTGAGAAGCTTTTGACTAAGAATATTATGATGAAATGGTGTTACTACTAGAGTAAATGATACAAGCATCAAGTATCAAAAGCTCAGTGCTTCAAAGTCGATGCCTCTAAGAAAAGAATAGTAAGTATTAATCACAGTTATCTACAATTGCCAAAAACGGCAAAGCTTACAAGCAGCAAATGAATATTAACTTTCCTTTTCATGTTAAGACTTACCTGCCTGAAATGACAATGAAAAAAGTTTAAAAATCTGAATGAAATATGGCATCCAAGATGTGATGACAGTTCATCATGCGAGTTAAAGAAAGTCATATCTGCAATAGCTGCCATTTGTCATAATTTTTGAATTGCACACTGTATGGTATCCAGTCTTAGGGCAGAGGTTCTTGAAATGGTTCTTCAGGTGACGGTGTCACCCGAAGAACCATTTCAAAAGCCACTGACATATGGCAGGGAAATTTGAGGATTTTTCACATTCTTTTGACAAGATATTAAATAAATATAACTTAAAGCAGCCATTGCAGATACGACTTTCTTGTACTCACATGACAAGTTGAAGCTTACCTCATCAGTTTAAGGCACTGATGTCAGAAGACCGTCCCTAATGCATCAAACCAGGCTATAAGGCTACTATCTATTACGGCAAGCTCTTTGAACTGATCTAGACTTATTCTGCAATAAAAAATTACACATATGGAAAATAATGTTATTATCGTTTCTTCAATTTGCATGAAATTTATTAACCAAACATGTGTCAATTGCTATCCAAAGTAAGACATTTCTTGTGACCGTTACATGCATGCAACTAGTGCATCAAACGACAACAATCCATCTATACCATGAAATCAGTGTGCAACCACAGGGACTGCATGTGCGCAGAACTATTACTATTGACACGGTATGCTTAATGTTGTTGTTATCTAATATATTTTTTGCATGCAGACTGTTCAAATCATGTACTTCCCTAGAGCTGGAAGTGGACCTTTTTCACAATGATCTAATAACAACTTGTGCATTTTTTTTTTCTGCATTTAACATGATAAAGATTTTAGTCAAATATCCCTTCATGTTTCATCTATTTGATCAAGAGATTTGTGTGAAATGGTTTGTTGAGATGATTAATATTGCACTACGCTTCCCTGACTTGTAATTCCAAGTGGCCTAATTATTTGTGTGACAATATTGTACCGTGCTTTGAACACTCCCATTACCTCATATAATTTTGGCATCAATTATTTTTAAAACTTTGCAGAAATTGCTTAAATCACATTTTCTCCACAGAGATAGTTAAGCTTACCTCTGAGATAATTCTATTTTGGCCATCTTGAATACATTCTCTACCATTTCTTCTATGGCATCTTGGGACATTGCTTCCATGACTGGCCACATGTCTTCCCTAAAACCAGGTATAAAATAACGCAAAACATTGGCGAAATAAACAAGAAATAAATATTATGTATAACTCTAGTGTTTGGCATTTTTAGTATTGGATTAAATTGTAATACTGAAATAGAGCCTCTTTTAAGGGCCTTCTTTTCAGAAATGGTTTTTGCTCTGTAATTTGGCAACAGATAATTAAATCCAAATAAAAGTATATATTTCTAGAAGCGGATTTGCATACTGAACATGATGGTGAGGGTTTTTTTGGACCAAAATGTGTCATTTTGGCCCCTAAGATCCAAAAAAGGTCCAAAAAGGGTCAAAAAATCATGTTTTTGGCCCAAATTTTACGAGAAAGATAACTAAATTTTGCTTTGGTAAAATTTTGAAACATTTGCTTTTTAGAATCTAGAAAGCAATATCTAGGAACGCATATTTCAAATTTTTGATTTTTACCTGAAATATTGCCAAAATAGGTCAAAAAGTGTCATATTTTGCAAAAAATGGTGGCAGCGGTGGGATTTTTGGACCAATTTTTGACAATATCTCAAAAACTAAGAAAAAAATCAAAAATTTGTAAAAAGCATTCCTAGATATTGTTTTCTAGATTCTAAAAAAAAAAATGGTTCGAAATTTTATTAAAGTAAAATTTAGTTAGCTTTCCCGTAAAAATACCTTGTGTGTCATCAAAGTTACTTACCTACTCCCTGGGTTGGTAGGAAAAGGCACTTTTCCACTCACAGTTGACCCTCCCCCTGTATCTGATGGAATAGGTGCACTGAATAGTGACAATACAGGTCTTCCTTGTGTGTCATCAAAGCTACTTATCTACTACCTGGATTGGTAGGAAAAGGCACTTTTCCACTCACAGTTGACCCTCCCCCTGTATCTGATGGAATAGGAGCACTGAATAGTGACAATACAGGTCTTCCTTGTGTGTCATCAAAGCTACTTACCTAGGCCTACTCCCTGGGTTAGTAGGAAAAGGCACTTTTCCACTGACAGTTGACCCTCCCCCTGTATCTGATGGAATAGGAGCACTGAATAGTGAGGATACAGGTCTTCCTTGTGTGTCATCAAAGTTGGCCATCTGTAGAGGAAATCCAACATCAACATTTGAATTTGAGGTATCACTTGAAAAGCACACACAATACACATAATAATAACACTTAAAGGTACACAGCGAAATTGCTACGAATGCTCCCACACTGGCGCAGCGTAGTTCCAGCGCAGTACCCATGTTATTGGGCACCATTCCGCGGGTCACAAATCCACTGATTACTTAGAACGTGTTTCCTGCGTAGGCCCACCGTTATTGAAATTCAGTAACGCAGTACCTACGCTGGTACTACAATCTATTAATAGATCAAGGGTAGCCGGGTTATTCGCTCGTTCGGACCGTTGCTACATTGAATTTTATTGTTATTTATTAATTAATTATTATTATTTATAGCTATTAATTACTTTCTTCTTTCTTTTGTTTGTTTTGAGGGGGTGGGGGTGACGGGATGTTGTTTGGTTTTACTTAGGAGAGAAGTACCGACAGCATGTCCAAGTTTGTGCTGTAGCCATGGCTGTAGCGATGGTTAAAATCAAATATTTCTCTAAAAAAATCCATTTAAATTAAAATAACACCATATAAAATCATATCAACAAAAGAATATTAGGCTTATATAAATACAATGGGAAATGCAAGATAAACTAGACAGTTTATTCAAATAAATAATAGAATACTAAAAAGTTATACAGAAAAGATAACAGAACACATGGCGTTTTAAACGTGAAACGATGTTTAAAAACAAGAAAGAAATACCACACAACATAATAAAAGAAAAAAGAACGGAAAACAAACATTTTGATAATTAATTTGACATATGATTATCACGTGATCTGGGGTCCAAATGCATTTGAAAACTATGAACGAGGTGTATAACATTCAAAGAAGAACTTAACCGATTGGCATAATGTTTATATCAAAAAGAAACGAATTAACATGAAAAAATGATAAACAAGAAAAGGTATAGGCCTAATAGGTTGTATTTGTGTGCGAAAGAAGCCACACAATTAGAAAGATAAACGCAAAATGAATTCAAAATTAACATGATCATGATGATTAAAGCGATCCTTCGGTCCGGTCCAGTGGCAATAAGAATATAGCGAACGCCATCCATCCTGTCTTAAAACAGAGGCCTATATAGACCACAAGTTCTATAAATTATAAAAAATACCGTAAAACATAAGAGGATGAAATGAAATTAAAAAAAATAAACTTGAACTTCATGTTGGCCTAATAGCTAATCAAAGCTGAAATGTGCAATTTATGAGTAAATATTACGAAATACGAAATTTAAAAAAAAAATCACGATTCGATCGTGAGCATTTTTGTCTGTCTACCAGATTGCAGAAGTTATCAGGTCTATCATCAAATAACATGATTAGTAAACTGTACTATATTTTAAAAATAAGGATCTAAAAATTGGAACATAGGCCCTATTATAGGTCTGCTATTTGAAAGAAAATAACACAATATTCAAGGAACTTTTAAATAAGGTCTTCAGCTCAGGTTGAGCAAACAGACACGAGTGATGTCAAATTGTCAATAACGAAACACAAACATTTTGAAAATTACTTAATGAAACCAGGGTGCCGTTTCACAAAGCTTTGTTTTAAGGATCGATCCTTAGCGTTAAGGACCGATTTGGCGTTAAGGATCGATCCTTAAAGCTTTGTGAAACGGCGCCCAGGAAAGTTGAGAGTGTAAGTTGAATCAAAAACTATAAAACTAGACCAGTAGGCCTATACATATTTTGAAAAACAATGTAGAAAACGGAAACATTTGAAATGACTAAACCCCGGGGACTAAACATAATTCGATCGATGTACCTTTACAAATGTTTTAAAACTAAAAGTCGGACTGATAAAACAAAACAAAACAAAACAAAGCAAAGCAAAGCAAAGCAAAGCAAGATGTTTAACATGTTTAAAGGAAAACTAAGAAAACCGTTATGTCAAATGGATTATTAATATAGAAATACAAAACCAAACATATAGGCCTATATATTAAAAGTTAATAGGCCTATAATATGACAAACTAAACCCAAACAAAATTACTAACAGAAACAAAATAAAACATTGAGTATAAGTTCAGATGAGTGCATTTTTACAAGTCAAATTAAAACATTAAAACATTTTTAGAAAAACAAAATAATACCGAGCAATTTTATTAAAATTCATAAACACAAAAGATGTTAAAAGTTATCAAACAGGCAAACTCAGAAAACAATACAATATCAAATAAATACATGCCTAAAGAATTTTACCATCTTCAGCTAAACACAACTTGTACGACCGCTGCCTGCATGCATTGTGATACTGCATTGCAGCATTCGTCATGCACATTCTATTTATAGCGCGCGTAGTGCAATTGTCACGCACAAACACCGGTCAATGAACTTTTGGCCGTCTCTGCAGTAACAGCGTAGTTGGCACCACTGTTACAGCGTAGTTGACTACTGATGGCCGATAGACGAAGGACCTGTGATGGAACCATAAAAGCGTAACTTGTAAGTAACTACGTTACCGAACCCCAATGCGGTAACTTTGGTTGTAAGCTGTAGTTGCCACTGCTGTAGCTAACATGTTGGGCCCCATGTAGTTACTACTCAAGCGGTTACCCACTATCAGTGTAACAGTGAAGGCACACTCGGCAATTTGCAACGCAGTTCAGCCGTTGCGGAGTAGCAGTGCTGGAACGGTGCTGGCGCAATGCTGCTACTCTGCGACGGTGTAACTACAAAAAAAGCAATCCCGCTGTGTAGGTATTGCGATCTGGTTAAAAATTCAACATTAAGTAATTGCAAAGAGTTTCATCCGTTTACCTTGAGCCAAATTAATGCTACAGGCAAAAATGTGTCTAATAGTGACCCACAGAAACCTATAGGATATTCATTTTTGTTAACGATATGTTCCAGTAATTCAGCACTATTTTGGCCATGTCTCTTCAACGAATCGTAATATGGGCATGAAAATTTACAGGCGTTATGAGAAAAATATGCGCTTTCATGTGGTAATCAACAATTTGATTTTGTGATTGAAATTAATCGGAGTACACACCTTTAATGAAGGAAGTTACTTATAGTGATATCATGGATACCACAGCTGCTCTAATTTAGATTCCCCTGTGGAAGGTCAAATCTAGTCCGATCAATTCAAAGGGAATGTAAGATATGTCTATTTCAAATTCAAACTCACTGTGTTCATTTATTTTTAATTTAAAAATCACAAAATTTTGCCACAAAAGTGTTCCACAAGTAGCCGTATTAGTCTATCTCTCAAAAGGAAGCAAAATTCCATGCAAATATGATGATGAGCAGCACTATGTTGCTGACCAGAATTTTGTCTGATTTTCAAACTTCAGGATGTCTATTTCTGCCTTTTGTCTAGAAATGGGGAGCTTGGATAGTATGGATGGCACTCAATGATATTCAAAAAGTCTAAAAATGTTTGGAAAACTGATTTGTCTATTCATTTGTAAAGAGAAAGATCAACAAAAAGTGGGAATTCAGAAAAAAAAGAGTCTGAAAAGTGGCATTCCTGTAATATTTCTTACAAGTATTATTCATCACACCTACCATTTCCTCTTCGCAAGCTTTGACGACATCCCTGACTAGTTCTATTGTAATATAAAAGTAAGCTTTAAACATTTTGCGTAGATTATCTCTGCTAACAGTCCCTAAACCCTCCAGGTCATAGCCTTCAAATGCATCTGGAATAACAGAAACAAAGGGGCACATTTTTAAGTAGAGTGAATAGTGTTCTGTAATATCAGCCTTAGGTCTGAAGTATCTCAGATTGATCATTTTTACTGGAGATCAGTCACAAACATCTATTTAAACCATCAGAAGTCTGAGTGGATCATGATATAATGCAGCTCTATTGCGTCCACAACAGAACTTGAATTGAAAACCACACTTATACAGGGCTGCCAGCTTTGAAAAACACGAAAAAGTATTTTCAAATCTAAAAAAGAGTATTTTCCATTAAAAAAGCATATTTTTGTAAATATACTTAGTAGAAACCCTAAACATTACTTCAACCAGCCGGTGTTATAGAAATATAGCCTATGGTACAAAAATCAGCTCTTCAACATAAAACATTTTTCGATTGCAATGACAAAGTCAACATAAATGAAGGTTACCTCATCAGGACCTTACTAGCAAGGGGAAGATTGAACTTGGGATTTTAAGTACACACACCACACTGAATTTTTACTCTGTTTTAATATAACATATAACAAATAACTGTACTTTTTATCCATAAGGTTACATTTGGTCATCTGAAGAAAAAACATACTCAATGACATAAAAAACATACTCAAGTATTCTGTATCCATTCCCATACTAAATATGTAAAAAACATGCTAGTTGGCAGCCCTGCTTATACTGTACCAATGTGGGTTGGCCCAGTAGTGGCGAATCCATCGATATCCAAATCAATGGGCATCGTTCAATGATCAATCTCTCACACCCCTACGTTGTAGTTTGCTAGCAGATGATAGTCAAGAATAGATCAATAATCTACTTTCAAAAGCAGGACCCATGCATTTAGTTATGTTATTCATTTAAATGCCTTTTTCATGATATACAGCATATCGTCTCAACATCGAATCTATAAGATCAACCGGCATGTCACATGGCAACAGATCATCCAACTAGTGTGTAGTCTGTATACTGTGGTGTAAACTTAAAATCATGGGGACAATCAAATGCGAGATATTGAAAAAAACAAGGAATAGAATCCTCACCAGTCACAAACTTGATAAGTCATGAATAGTCATATGGACGGGCCGCTGCAATGTAGTGGTTAGCGGTCTCGCCTTGCACGCAATGGGCCCAGGTTCAATTCCCAGTTAGGGTTGCCACCCTGCCGGAATGGAATCTTGGACTCTTTGCTAACATGATTGTCTGACTTGATGGGCGTATTGGTTCAGATATTTGATCATCTCCTCACCTTACACAAAGTATTTAGAGTTGTATTTAAGGATGGGTTATTCCGTGTATTTTCTCTTACGTGTAACGTATTCATGAATGCGTGCGTGTAACGTGTACACGTATGAGATACGACTCAAAACCAAAGCAACTTTGGGTCAATGGCAGAACGTACAGCATTGCCGACGGCGACAGTTGAAGCTTAACCCCGGGAGCTTACCAAGTTTTTAAGTTTACACACGCCCAGTAATATCCCTCGGACATTATATAGGAAGTAATTGAGTAAAATATTCACAGATTTATGTTTTTAGTCCTTTGATACCGTAGATTGACGCAAATTTCGAACGGTATCTTCCCCCTTAGCAGACAACTTTTTTCTTGCACATGTCGCCATATTGTTATTGATCAGATATCAATTACCCACCGTGATATATCAATCAAATTTAGTGCTGGGTGGTATGCGTGAAATCCCGCATATTTTCAGGTTCGCCGCGCGGGGGAAACACTATA
The DNA here is from genome assembly GCA_000969725.1 of Ophiothrix spiculata. NCBI lineage: Eukaryota > Metazoa > Echinodermata > Ophiuroidea > Amphilepidida > Ophiotrichidae > Ophiothrix > Ophiothrix spiculata. The sequence goes on from JXSR01S017036.1 coordinate 131,539, forward strand.
TTATAATTACGATCTTTTCCATTTTCGGGGCAACGATTTTTAGTTATATCGCCCAGCACTAAATTGACAAAACCAGGAAGTAATAAACGATGGCGGCGATCGATCGGCACTTACGAATTGGTCTGAATTATACGCAAAGTAATATCGAAATGTTACCAATTAAAATTTATTTTTTTGCTAAAAAGGTGAACGTTAAAACAAAAAATTAAGTTTATAATCTTAAGAATCTTACAAAAAAATGGACAAAATGCATGAGAAGTAGTTGTTTTCACATGTAAACAGATACGAGTTTCAGATTTTAGCGATACAGTGACATAGTTAGTTATAATTTTGCGTGCCTTTGAAAAGATTTTGTTTCATCCGTGTACACGTTTACCGCTTATTTGTTACGTGTAACGGATCATGCGTGCGTGTAACGCATCATGCGTGTAACGTGCCCAACCTTAGTTGTATTATTATAATATTTGATGAGAGATCGCCGTCCTTTGGAGGGAACGTAAAGCTGTCAGTCACATGTACAGAAGAATCATAATAATATCATAATATCATAACAGTAATCGCAGTCAGTATCGCAAAGAGTAGGGTATTCTACCCCTGGCCCGAATGCTCTTAACTCCATTTCGGTCAACTTCTTGACTTCCAAAATCTGCCTGTGCATAATACACACTCAGTGAGGTGTGCACAATAATTGGAATGATAAGTCTGTACTAGAAGTCTAACCTTGGGCTGCTTGAGATGACCCAAGTGTTAAGCCTTATTGCTGGATTGTGAGAATCTCAGATGACCACAACCTTTTTTGAGTAAGGTTTCTCTTCCAATGAACTCCATCCCATGCATACTTACATGTAATCCTTTCTTCCTGAGATCCTTTCACAAGTACTGATAATCCTTTGATAAATTCATCAAAATCTATATAACCATCTCCATTTACATCATAAAACTGTGGAAAAAGTAAACAAGTTGACAAAATAATATTATAGGTTTGTAATGCTGGTGAATGGAACAATTAAGGTCCGTACCTATTTATGTGGGTGCTGCTTTGCCAGGGAAGGCTAGGGACAGCTGGGCTTGCTCATTCATGTAGCTTTTTGCAGCTTCTGACATTTTTAGTACTAAAAGTCTTTTTAAAAAATATTACAGATATTTATTCATTCGCATGTGGCTGCAAAAAACTGACGCTGAAGGATTCCCCAGCCAAGCTGCACCCTGGTAAATTAGTATGCTGGTAAAATGAAAAGAAGGGAGTGATAAGGCTTATATAGTGAATTGGAATTTCTGAGTTGGTCAATGTCATGAATAGGGTCTACAGATATATGTATTGAATGGCCAGGGATAAACGGGTTAAAAATCTCAAATAAATTGAAAGCTTTGTGTCAATTTCAGCTGTACATGATACAGATTTTGTTGATGGATCATTAACTCTTACCTTAAATAACCTATCTAGTACTAAATTCTTCTCTAATCCTAATGGTCCAAGGCATTGGTCATAGACTTCTCTAGTGATTCCCTGCCGTTTGGTACGTAAAGCTTGGTATTGGTCATATAAGGCTTCTACTTCACTCTGATCAACTGTAGAAAAAAAGAAAATAGCACAGTTAAAACTCACAATAGACAAAGTAACCAGATCTAATTTTTAGTCAATGAGTGTAAATTCACTTCCTTATAAGGAATAATTTGCTATCCATTATGACACAATATATGACAGTGCGTTAGCGTATACGCGCAGTGGACCCGCACGTTGAAAATTGCGATGTAGATATACGCATACATCTGATGTGCAATTCATTACTTAAATTGGAATGTTTTAAGTTTGAATAGGGTTGTACGTTTTTCTAATAATGATGCCTATTGCTTTTTGGCAAATTATTGACTTCATTCTTGATCTTAAAACGTCTCAAATTTGTGACCAAGAATGAGAATAAAAAATAATATTTATTGTTTTGCCTGTCATCTATCTC
>JXSR01S017039.1:20840-40654 GCA_000969725.1 Ophiothrix spiculata
GTAATGAACATTTCAAATGTGTAAAAATTAAACCTGAGAGGCAGTCACTTATATCTTTAATTAAAATTACTGTACATTTTAATAGTTCCGGAAAAAAGAATATCCATAGTTACTAATTATTATTATCTATTTATTTTTCTGTATAGACTTCATCAGATGATGCAGAAAAGTTGAGGCTACAATTACAACTTGAGAAAGCTAAAGGAAGAGTTTCAGGATTAGAAAGAGAGGTAAATATGGAGAAACAGATTGGAAGTAAGCGGGCAGGGGGGTACTCAACTTTAAAGCTAAAGGAAAAGTATCAGGATTAGAAAGAGAGGTAAATATTATGAGAGACCAGCTTGAAATTACACAAGCAGGGAATGATATGATTTGAAAAATAGGAAGTCCTTAAAAAGGTGGCTAAAGGGTCCCTCTCTGGTTTAAACAAAGAAATTCTTCTTCCACGTGAATCCAAAGGCATAGAAGGCTTCTGTACAAGAAATCTAGAAAATTGGGATTTCATATGATCACCAAATCCTGTGTAAGCCAGGTAGCTTACCATAGCTCAACATAGATTGGCGTGGGCAAGGTTTTGGGTGTAGACTAAACAGGTGGTATAGAACAGGGTAGTAGATGTCATTTTACAGACTGTATGTTGATTCATATGATACGTATATAAATGAAAGTTGCCCATTTTTTATTCCCACAAGAAATTGACCATCTCTCTAAGCAAGAGTGCGCAGAATGTCGAGACAGAATCTTTGACTGATCTGATTGATCATGTTAACAGACCTCATTGTTGCTGTGAGAAGATTTGGAAGAGCAATGGAAAATTAAAGGGGAAGCAGGTAGTGCAGCGGTAATTCCCTCCCTTTGCACCAATGAGTCCAGGACTGTCGTTGGTTCGATCACCAGTCTCGGTGCTGTATGTGCAATTGGTTGCCAGTCCAAGCTTACTTACACAGGTTTTCCTCCGGGCATTCTGATTTTCCTCCTGCATCTAAAACTGGCAAATAAATCTGACCATCTGACAGAGGACCCTCATGGAAAGCAGTGCTAGACACTGATGAGGCTATCCTCTCTATAAATATGTCATATTTATTTATTTATTTATTTATTTATTTATTTATCTATAAATATGTCGTATTTATTTATTTATTTATTTATTTTTTATTTATTTATTTATTTCAAATTTGATGATGATACTTTGAAGAAGGCATTTGAAGGTCATATGCAACATTTTTCCTTCCATCCTGTGAATTGTCCATCCCATGTACACCTTTATTTTTTCCGTATGTGATGTTTTACATATTTACCGTATCGTTTTGCAAAAGTGTTTGTTATTTCTACATTCTATATAAGTCAAGAAGTACAAACCAAACTTAGTTGTACTCTTAGAATCATGGATTCAATAGATAAATCTCATATTACACAAACTTAACGTTCACAGGGCTGATATCCCTTTATAATTGTTACCTGAAAACAGACATCATCTTTATGTGTTATTTTGTAATCCATTTTTCAGATTGGGTACAGATTTAAACATATGAGGGTAATTACACAGACTAGATCTCCAGAAAGCTTTTGACACTGTTTACCATAAATGACTATTATAATAGTCTCTACTTAAATGGAAGCCGCTAGCTGGTCTTCGGAATGGCATAGATCTTTATTTGAGTATTTAACCAGACCATTAATGTGAAAAGGATAGACACTGATGCAGTTTCAGTTTATTCACCGATTATATACATATCAAAGAATTACAAACCAATTACAATGGTTGGTTGACCAAAAGCAGAGCTCGTACAGAATGTTTGGCCACCCTTGATTTAACACACTGGTTTCTCAAAATTCCTTTGGCGTGGTGAAAAAAATTACCTGGTATTCAGTGTCAATTGCTTACTTATATTAATGCAAAAGCTAGTCATCTTGTAGTTCCTGCAGATAAAAACAAAGTAATTTTAGCTAACAATTAGAGCTATAGAATGGATTATGAATTCAGACTTGCACATATACTATCAAATGGCTGTCTTATAGTCATTGGTAATGTGTAGCTTACAACTTATCCTAATATTACCATTTAGGAAGGTTGTAGGCACTGCAATATAAAATAATCAGACCTATTGTAGATCTGGGTTGTATTTAACAATAGACATACGGTGAATTTTATTAGGACATTTTGCTCCAGTGTATTGAATCAACTCAACTCAAATTCAGATTTAGTGTCTTCTCTTCATATTGTTTTCTTTAAACTTCTGTTATCTGTCCACCTTTGTTACAAACTCTCTGTTCTATAGTCATATGTAGAGTCTATGTGATCTTGTGTGTTCTTTTATTTGAGAAGTTTTACTATAATTGAGAGTACTTGATTTACATTCATACACTCCGCGTGTGCTGCGCGTGTCACCTAACCAATCAGGTCGCAAGAATATAAAGTACGCGGAGTGCAGTGGATTTTCACATTGCACTGCGCTTGTTGCGTTCCGGTTTGCGTGGCGGGCGTTTAGTGCGTATGAATGTTTCATTGTTTTTGTCGGGTGATTATTTATTTAGTTTAGAGAAGTTATGGATTTTGATAGTCATATTAAAGGCCTTATTCTTTACACAAAAGATACAATATTATTTTTCTGTCGTGTATGAATTAGATTAATAAATTTGCATTCCATAATGCTCGTAAAATGAGACAAAACCAATGCACTTGCGGTAAATTTTGATTGCTATCCAATGTACTCGGCCCCTACGGGCCTCGTGAATTGGACGCATCAAAATTGACCGCGCGTGCATTGATTTTGTCTCATTTTACTCGCGTATGAAATGCGCATTTATTAATCTATAATGATTCTTTAATAACTGCAAATAAATTGTGGACAATTTTAATCTAAGCATAATTTAGAAGCATTTCGTGAATATGGTCCCAGATTGTAAATAAAAATGAAAGATGAGAACATTAAATGTTGTTGATTGCTCCATTAGTCTGTGTCCAGTGTTAACTTCAAAGTCAAAAGCAAAAATAAAAAAAGATCTGATCTACCTACCCTAATTATTTTTATGTTATGCCAAATATTTAAAAAACAAATTTAGGCCTTACCGTCAAAATGGTTCAAATCAATTGACATTTTACTTTTGGATAAATATTTTTTTGTTTTTGGTTTACTTTTTGATTGTTTTTTTCCTTCATCAAAACAAAGCTGGTTTCACTGCATATCACGTTGCAGTGATGTTGTGATGACTGTGGCATGGTCCATTCTCACCCTTGATATCCATTTAGGTAGTGGGGTGTAATTTATAAAGCACTGATCACCCAGTTCTTGACCAAGCGGTGTCTTTACCATCTGGATGCTCGATCTGTTACGAGTCTTAGGATGCTTATATTTCAGGTCATGTATAGTGCACGCCCTCACCGCACCTGTATAACTGCCGTCCACAATTATGTTTCACTTGAATTAATATTCATATTTTATTTATTCCTACTTCTTTTGTAGTTAATGGAAAAAGCCAGAGAATGGGGTAAAGAGAAAGAAGTGATGCGATTACGGGTAGTAGATCAACGCAATAATCACCGGTCTCTACCACCGTTACCAAGGGATAGAGGATACAATAGTTATAGTATGGTAAGTAAATGTGTGGAAAAGAGGAAGAATTTGTGGAAGAATCAAAGGTATATGCTGCTTTTTCTTAGGAACAGGGGAAACAACAATTATACAGCATGATAACTTTAATACATTACCTCAGGAATTAGTTTTGGAGTTAACTGGTTGAATTTGAGACTGGATAACTGGAACCAGTGGCGTAACAGATCGGGAGGGGGGTGGTGGTGGTGGTGCATATTGAGAAATAATGAGCATCTGCGCAGCAAACATCTCAAAACCTTGTTAAGCATGAGATTTTTGGTCCAAATTTTGCCGCCATAGACAAATCTCTCACTGCTGTGTCTCGTTGGATGTGTATTCTAAAAATCTACGCTCACAATTTACAAATTTATTCTTCCTTCTTTCATATAAATATGATATAAATACCTATTACTGGGTGGATAGGGGCGGACTTTGGATTTTAAAAGTTGCATTTTAGGAAGAAATTGTCCGGCTTCAATGGCAAGTTGGCTCATTTTTCATCACTTTTGAAGAGGTAGTGGCATTAAAATCATCAGAAAAATCCACTGGTTTACTGTATCAAAAATCTACGCACAGTAAAATAAACTACAGGGAACAACCTTTCTTGTGATATAAAAATCAAGTACACTGGTAGAGAGGAAAAGGGCGGACTTTTTGGTCAAATAATATTCTCTCTCTTGTATCTGAACCAGTCTGTGCGACAGAAATCAATAAACTGGAACACAATTCAGTACAAAGTTACATTGTGCTCATGCAGGCATAACAATGTAAATAAAGATCACTCAGTGTTGTGGGAGCAGTGGCGAAATCTTTATTGCTCATTTTAGACATAAAGTTTTCAATATGGTGGCAGACTGCCCCCTCCTGAAGCTTGTCACCTGTAAAATTGTGCCAGCATACTGGGAAAAAAGAGAAAGAAAGAAAAGGGTAAAATTGAATGGGGAAAAATGGTCCAAACCTGGGAGAAAGTATGCAATGTAAATATGGTGATTCCAGTTTGTAAAATCAATGAATTTTAATTTTGGTCTACAAAATAGGAAAATTCTACCAAGAAAAACCCCATGACAGGCTGGGAAAAATCAGGAAAAATGAGATTGCCCCACCTGAAAAATTAGCCTGTTACACCACAAACTCTTTCCCTTTTCTTGACCCAGAACAGATAAAATAAATTTGTTAAACTGACTAAGAGTGGCCTTAACAAGCCCCTAATATTGTTTTAGAGTAGTTGTTGTATTTCATACAGAATGACTATAGGAAAACAAACATTTATTGGACAGTGTAAACAAAAATCAAGGGCAAACTGTCCAAGTAATTATTATTTAGCCTATAATTCAACATATGAACAAATAAACTTGAAAAATTACGAAGATATGCAATGTGGGATTAACAATGAAAGGGAAATAAGCTCAAGAAACTCCCATCTTGTGATTTTAAAAATCATGTGCCCAGCTTAAGTTACTCCTCTAAAGTGTGGTATTCCACAAGGCTCAATTAGAAACCCAATGACATATTTGATTTCTTTCTGTCCACAGAGTGATGATGATGCAGATGATTATCCAAAGTATCAGAGGCACAAACGCTTATCACCATTGTATTGATGATGATCAAAGTATCAAAGACATAAACATTTGTCACCATTGTATTGATGCTAGTATTCCACATCTCAGCTAGTCCATGATTGGACCTTCAAATTGAAGCCATTCATATTCTTACATCTCAGTCCAGAATGGAGATCTTCACATTCACCGAAGATATGATTGCATAATAGCATAGATTGTTACATTTATGTAACTCTATTTGTTACTCACTGAACCAAGCCTTGATCATTGCAATAACTGGTTCAGTGTTCAACCGGTTTTCTTTGACAAACCTGTTCTGATCTTGAGGTGCATTTGTGACTAAAATTTGAAATGGCAGTTATGAATAGTTCAGACCTTATTTTATGGATGTTCAGCTGGTAAGGACATGCAACATCAATCAGTTCTACCAACCACGGATCCGCTATTTGCTGGGACAGCCTCGATGTCCAGCTCAATTGTGTGCACATGCACATATAGACACAGCTCTAATTGCACTCACATCAATTTCAGTGAATTCCACGCAGGCAGTATGGATGCATTAAAATTGTACATCCACTTTCCAGACTAAGTCTGCATCTGCAAATCACGGATTGGGCAAAGGACGAATGTCATGTGATTCGGTATTATGGATGTCAAATGAAACAAGTGGCAGAGTTTATCTCAAATTTGATTGTATTCTTTCTCATTTATCATCATGGCTAAAGTCCGTCTCTGCCATCATATCGGTAATCATACTACAATATGCAAATTGTTAATTTATATGGTTTATGGGCCAATCTTTGTGATGATCACAAACATCAAGAAATGTTAGATATTGGTCACAATACTTTGTACCAACAGTTACGAACAGTGTTTAGTCTGTCACTTTGCTCGTTCGCTGTTTTTACGAAGTATTATGACCATAGTCATACATGTTTTTTATCCTTTTAAGGGACTGGCCTAGATTCTTCCCACTAATTTTTACCTACATATTTTTTACTTGAATCGATAGAACATAGTAGTTTTCCATGATTTTTAGGAATATTAGAGAAAATTGCAATTCTCAGCCTACTTTGTTTTTTTACGCCAAAAAGTGGTGTGAAAACAGTGTTTCTAGTTTGAAAACTTAAAAAGATCTACACCTGTAATGGGCAAACAAATTATTTTTAATGAAATTGTTTCTCTTTTGATATGTATTAAATTATCTCCAGGAGTTTTGTTTGATATTTTATCTGGCAAATCCATGTGAGGAACAAATTTAGGATTTAGGAAACACTGGATAGTCACACCAACATCAAAGAACAATAAATTACAAATCAATTCTCTCTCAATTAGAGCCATTTGTGTGTAAATCTTTGCACTTTTTTGGATTTTACTATACTGGCTGTATCGTGAGCAGCAAAATATCTCGACTTTATAACCTGAAATTTTGAAAACAATTGAACACTGTTTCCAAGAGTTATAGTCATTTATTGAATGATTACAGTTTTATACAAATACCATACATGCTAATCTTGGGTCTACTGATGCTATTTCTTGTCATATGGTGTTTAAAAAGGGTGGTTAATGTTCCTGTATATCTTCGATATTGACAACCATAAAGTGGGTTTATTTAAAACCATAATATAGCAAAGGGTCTATTCTATCCATTCATGACAAAATAATATCAATCGATCAAGATGTTACGTATTTATGACGTCATAAATCTGAAAATTGTGATTTTTCAAGAAAAAATGTGGAAAATCAAATGTTGCTATTGATGTATCCGTCAGGAGGGTTAAATCAATTCAATGCTCAAACACACGCATTTCGACATTCGACAAAAACACTATCTTTCTTTAAAAGCATGTAACTTTTGAATGCAACATGTTATTGCCATGAAATAAAATTCTTAGACAAATTAAAACTACACAATAATTGAATATTTAAATATTTGTATAAAAATTTATTCCCATCTTTGTGAAAAATATTCTGAAAAGTATACAAGATCAGGGTACAAAGAATTTTGATACACCTTGTACTTTTAAGCTTTATTTAGAGCATTTCCATCAATTTTTAATTCTAGGTGGAATCTAGGCTAGACCCTTTAACTATTAAACCATAATTAATTTTACACAGTAGTGAATAGGCAGCTCCAAAACACGATTGGCCATCAAATGAAAACAGTTTAACCGATTCAACTGAAATTTGGAACTTGAACCTCATTCAGTGGCCATCTTTCATATGACATTGAAAATGAAATTCTTGTTTCTAGGCCAGTGGTTTTCAACTAGCTAGTACTCACAATGCACATGTTAATGAGAAAGTTGTAAGATTAAGTCTCAAATTTGCCCTTTTCTCAGTGCATTTCTAATGCATTTCTTTTATTTTTAAAGAGAATCAAAGTGCCAAATTTGGCATGTGTGCAATGTTAGTTGAGAATTGGAAGCAGTATTCTCTGCCATCTCTTGTTATATATCTCTTTAGTCATTCTCAAAGAGCCTTTCTCAAGCTATGACAATTGTACCATGTAATTTGAATGGAAATGCATTTGATAAATTTTTTAATGTGTTTTGCATAAAATTGATCGACATTTGTCAGTGAATTTAAACATCACCATGGCGACTGTGCAGCAGAGCATCTCAGACAATTACAGTTTTGTATAGAATTGAAGTACTGACATTTCCAGCATAAATAATGCAATTGCAACATATTATGATGTTTATTGGCGACATTAAACAATTTTCGTGTGCTGTATAGTCTCTGTATTGTTTTATAACATGTTATGAATTTGGGAGCCAATTATTTTTGAAAAGCTTTATCTGATATTTGACCTTTTGTTAGTCAAGAATATGTATAACACCTAATGGTATACATATATTGACTGATGGGAGAAATGTGCGCCTACAACCATGATATTGTGGTGCATTTGCAGTTCCAGCGATTTCATCATACAACATCGCCTGATTTCTGCTATTCCCAGTCTTAACATGCAATATAATACTCTATAAACTATGAAGTATGCAAAAAGCAGCCGATTAACACACATAAACCAATATGCCTATATGAAGAGATAAATTAGTCCGGTACTTTTAGTGCTAAATATTCAAATGTACATATGTTCAATGTTTGTTCATGTGGTAACCACAACATTAGCTAAAAATAATACCCAACCCATGAACGATTCATTTACAAAAACATCAATATTTTGGTTTGGTCTTAATCAATCCTAATCAATCATTACTAGTCTCTTTAACACTCTGAAAACACCAGTTCATAATGTTGTAGAATACAAGGGATATGCCATGGATCTTGTATAGTGTGCAGAGGCCAAGTGGAATTACAAATCTGGGAGACACTACAAATCCCCAGTATTTGTTTTTGTAACAGAGTCTATTTGCTGGCTGCATACTTCAAGATTTATAGAGAATAGTAATGCCAATGATATACTTACAAAACACAGCTAGCATCTAGCTAGATGCTAACGGAGACGCTAAGGTTTGAATTATTTTAACTTGCCAGTGTCTGGTTAGTGTCTTCAAAGTGTCTAAAATCAAACCACACGCTAGCTGCATCTTGCTAGTATATAATGGGCATAATAGCTGAGTACGCTTCAAAAACCATAAAGATCCCATGGCAAATATCTGGTGATGAAATCCCTGGAATCTGAATGAACGGCTCTGAATTATGCACATTAATGACATTTGTGTGAAACACGTCCAAAAAAATACCCATATAGAGTGTGTACAATACTATGTTATTAATATAACACATCGAAAAAATACCCATATAGAGTGTGTACAATACTATGTTATTAATATAACACATCGAAAAAATGAATTTCCGAAAAAATACCAATATAGAGTGTGTACAATACTATGTTATTAATATAACACTGATTCCTCTGTTAAGTTCCTCCACAAAGGTTGTTGAGATTGATCAAGCAATTAAGGCAAGAAACACCATAAAAGGTTCTATGATCATATTCTGTATTCAAATCTGTATTCTTTCCCTCATGAAGGCAAAGACATAAGCAAAAACAACAAATCATGGTTGGAATTTGAACCTCTCATTTATAAGTCGGACGCTCTTCCATCAAGGCCAGCTGACATTGAGGTGCTAGAGTGTGTCCCAATTAAAATGCATCACTTTTGTTTTTGATCATATCTCAGAACCCAATGAACAAAAATTAAAACATTTCCTCGATGAGAGACTAAACTATACTAATTGTTATTATGAAAAAAGTTTTCATTTTTATCTATTTGTTCTTGAAATATGATCAAAACAAAAGTGATGCATTTTTATTGGGACACAATGTAGATTCAATCTATATGCCTTCAGTCCAAATCAATATCTTGCTTCACTTCTCCAGCATCTCGCTAGTAAAGACAGATGTTGATTTACACTGATTTTTTATCAAGTCTTGGCTGCCACAAGGGAAAGAAGAAAGATTAATGTACATTTCACCTTTTGAACTAAGTAATCAGTATTATATTCTGTGTTATTGAAAAAATATCTCAAAATGTGTATGAGAATCTTTGCAGCAATCTTTGGATTCTTTATATTCATAGACAATATGTTTTTTTTTTTTTTTGGGGGGGGGAATCTCTGTGAGAATGGATTCTGAGATTCTTGTCGAATTTCTGGCCCTATGGTAGCTTATTGTATAAGGATTATTTGATAATTTTGTAGCTTTTTATGAAAAATGTTTAATAATTTTAACTAGTGCAATCCTGTTTAAAATATGTATGATGGCAGGAAATATTGAATAATCATTGATTGATTTTGGACGTCATTGTAATGTCCATTTCTATATTGATTTTAGAGACTTAAGGCTATAGGGTAGACCTTCAAATGGCATAAAACTTTCAAACTAATTGCATAAACTATATAAAAGTATACATTTTTAGAAGCAGATTTTTACCCTGAACATGATGATGATATCAGTTTTTGATCAAAAATGTAAATTTTGGCAAACTATACCAAAAGACAGGTTTTTGGAATCTAGAAACAAATAGCTAGGAACGTCTTTCTCAAATTTTTGATTTTTATCTAATTTTTTGAAAAAATGCCAAAAATAGGTTGAAAATTTACATTTTGATGGCAGCGGTGGGGTTTGTTACATTTTGTGACGTATTTGTGGCATTTTTTTAAAACCTAAGATAAAGAGATAAGATTGTGTTCAAAAATCAATATCACCATGTTCTGGGTAAAAATTCGCTTCTATAAAGGTATACTTTTATATGGTTTATGCAATTAGTTTGAGAGTATACAAAAACGGTTTATGCCATTTGAAGGTCTACCCCAGCCTTAACAGAAGAAAATGCATTGAAAAAAGTATGCTTTTTTACATATGTGACAGTGATGTGATGTAAAAGGAGACCTTGTTGCTGTGATAAGATTATCACATACACAGAAAAAATAAAGAATAGAAGTTAGAATGCCTTGACTAATCTTAAAATGAAGTGTCATTTAAAAATTGTGACCCGTCATATTGAAAGGTACCTTAAAGGTCCCATGAAATAAAATTTCAAGTTCGTTTTAAAATAAAGCTTAGTGGTCATTGAATACAAAACAATATAGTTCCTTATCATTTGGGGCTTTGTTTTAAGAAAAACAAAGTAATAATGATGCAATTTGTGACAAGTCTAGCAGGGGGACAGAAACACGTTCAATATTAGGAACCACTTTCTACGTCAGTCACCACTTTTTACGTCATACGCGGTGATTGTTCAGAGTATTGGTCCATCAGTGTATCAATGAATAGAATGAATAGAAAATTCAAGGTGACTGGTTTGAATCTATTAATGGTATACTTACTGATCAGATTGATAAATCAATATCACCACTAATGGTGCGATTTGCAATGGAATGTCCCACAGAGACTTGTATCAGGATTATCTTCCTATTTCGTAGGCCCTTTAAGGGTCTCAAAATCAAAATTAATGTTTTGGTCTCATCTGAAAGCTGAAATTTTTCAGCTTTAAAATGGCACCTTGCTTTTGGTTATTTGGTGCTTGGTTGCAAAGTTACATACAAATTGGTAAAAGGCGGCTGATTCGGAAAACTTAAGTTCTGAGAACATTTTCTGTACTGGTAAAACTTGAACGGAGAGAGGATTTTGATCTTGTTTTTTTAACACATTTTTCTTATGTTTTGTAGAATACACTTCAAAGGTAACGTTTCTGATGAAATTAGAAATTCAACCTTGGACATGATTTTTGACTATGCCGATATGACGGGTCACAATTTCTCTGACAGAAATGCTGCAAAATTTGGAGCGACCCTACACTCCTATTTCTAACTATTTACCTGTTTGATAACAGAATAAATTGTATGTTTTGAAACACAGAATTGATATTGTAAAAGCCGTGGCCCGGCAACATTTTCCTTCCATGTGATATCTACAATTTGATGTACTGCATCACACACTTTTTAAAGTAGATTGTTTTTGTCACATAACAAACTATGGATTTATGAAAAAGAGTACCTATGAAGTGCCTCCTATGTGATTAAGACATTGTGACATGATCAAGGGGAATACTGCCCAACAAAGTCAAAACGCAGTATGTGTATTGCAGCTATATTGCAAGTTACTTCCTTTTACCTCAGAGAAATCCAGCACAAATGAGCAGACGACAAATGCTCTTTCATATCTTCACTAGTGGGGAGCGTGGCCGAGCGGTTAGAGCACGGGTCTCGTAACACCGAGGTTGAGGGTTCGAGCCCTGGGCCGGGCGGTTTTCGTCTACTTGTTTCCTTGGGCAAGACAATTTACTCTACTTGCTCCATGCTTCGGAAGTCGCATAAAGCCGTTGGTCCCCTGTATGAATAGACTCCTTCATGGGGTATGCATGCATGTCATGCAAGTACTTGTAAATTGATTGATTGATATCAAACATGTACATACAACTTTTTTGCATGTGAATTAGTTGAAGTGAAATTTAATGGAAATATCTGCTATGCTTTACTGCATTTTTACTTTGTGGGGCAGAGTGAGTCGCATGCCAGCAATTTTTCAATTTTATTACATCCCAATTCTGCATTCAAATGCTACATTTGAATCCAATCCCCACTGATATTGGTTGTCTGTTTCTGGAGATAAAAATTCTCTGAACTTTAAAAGATAGAATACCGTTTCCATTTCAACTACTGATTTTCTGAATGTATCTCGCCTTTATCTATGAGTTATTCCAAACCAGTGTGCAAAAACTTTTTGAAATACTTTGACAATATGTCGGTTAAAGGATGGGATATTTTATCAAACTTTAGAAGTGAGGGTATGTATAAAAGGGTTTGTTAGATGGCAAGTACCGTAGAGTGTCAGTACATGGCACATTTTCCAAATTTCAGTTTCGCTTCATTGTGACAATGTGGCTGATAAATTGTGACAAATTATTATCAATTCTGATTTAAGACGAATGCAACTTACATTTTAGCATCTGTTTAGCCAATGCCATATTTAGAAGAAACATGCCATATACTGGCGCTCTCCGGTACTTGAATTGGACTAATAATGGATATGGTATTTTTCTACATTTACTGCCCAGTAACTTGAAATCAAAATTTTTGACATCTGGCTCATTCCCCTGAATCATGTCGCAATTGTTAAATTTTATATATTCTTCATAGAAAAAGCAAAATGTCAGTGTGATTTATAAAAGTGCCTTATACTATATTTTCAAACATGAATTTTTCTGTTCTTCACTACTGCAAGTCTACGCATAATTTTCTATTTAATTTAAGAGAAAATGTCTAGTTTAATAAATAACATTAGTCATTTGTATTTGGTTTCTTGAGAATGCATTTTTATGAGATGATATGAAAATATAAGTTAAAACTAATCATCAGCACTCATGTTTTTGTGTCGAAATTTTAAGAGAAGCCCTTCTCCGTCCTCAGTGAGTGATGTCGTGAGTTGTGTCTGGCGTCTGATTTCTTGTTCTGTACGTTGGTGGTGTCCTTCTTGATGTTGACAACAGGAAATCATACAATTTTGAAGTTCAAGGCCCCCGTCCCTATTAAAGGTGTAGGTTCCGATCACATTCTCATCCCCAAGGGCTCAACCGGAAGTAGTATATTTTTTTACAAAATGTAAAATTAATTGGTATACCTATTTTCCATTTCTTTTGTATTTTCATAACAGCCTCATCCCCAGGGTTCATACTTTCTTTTGTCTCTCAACAGAAAGCAAAACACAAGCCAAGGTTGAAACCTTGCGCAATTCATTTTAGAGGTCAATGTCAATTAGTTAAAATTAAATTATACACATCCTAAAATAGGAACCTACACCTTTAAAGGTGGGGTTAAGTTCTTTCTTGATGTAAATTGCCTCCCCCACTTTTCTTGGAATAAGTTTGTAATGATAATAGTTCTTTTTTTTTCAATTTGATAAAATTGTATTTCTTAGAATTGCAAATATTTATAGGTTTTATTTAATGGTAAATTGTTTAAAATTCTATTAGTTCTACATTCATTGGATAAAAACAAATTATTTTTTCTAAAATATTATTACTAAGGCGTTGGAGTACAATTAGGCCACAACTTTGTGCGGCCGGCCGCAACCTGGCCACAGTATTGATTTTCCAAAATGGCGACCGTAGGCTTGATTGTTCACCTCAAGATTATTGTAAAATTTTGATTACATGTTTGAAAATCATTTAGAGGTCGCAATCTTGGAGAGCCAAGACTGTGGCCATCAGCTAGACCTTGATATGTCTCGTTTAATGTAACTAAAGCTTGATATCAAACCAGATTAATGAGTGTACACAATCATGTGTAGAGGCATATTTCAAAAAGTGGAACTGCCCTGTAATTGTGAACCAAGGGGTACTCCCCATTGTAGACCAAACAAAAGTTTATTGGACAATGTAAACAAAAATGCATGGTAAAGGTTGCATTTGCAGACAGCAAGGCCCTGCACAATGGATATTTGTTTATACTGTCCAATATTTTTTTGCTTTTAGTTTATACTCGGGAAATGTCATCTGCATTAAACAAAGACTTTAGTGTTCATATCCTTCTTTCAGAATAAAAATTGTAAATATTTATAATTTGATTGTCATGTTTCACTGTAAATATGAAAGTGTATTTTTATGAAATATCTGCAAAGTTCTTATATACTAAAAATTTAATGATGTAAATACATTAAGTCATCTTGATATTAATCCCTGATGTCAAGTTCTATATCATGATTTAATAAAATAAATTCAAAACTTTATAGACAAGGAAGGTTTTTAAAAGTGTTTTGTTTTAGTAATAGACTTTTGTATTTTCCATTTTCAATTTAGTATCTAAGTGATTATGTAACTCCTTCAACTGGTTCACACACATCCCTGGGGGCCACTCGGATATATTGATGAACATACGTGAACATAGGTTTTCCCGTACCCCCTGAACTAGTTTTAGCTTCAATCAATCAATGATACAAGTACTTATATCCCATGCATACCCCATGAAGGAGTCTATTCGTACAGGGGACCCACAGCTTTACGTGACTGTCCGACCACGGAGATGTAGAGTTAAGTTTCTTGCCCAAGGAAACAAGGAGACGAAAACTGCCTGGCCCGGGGCTCGAACCCACAATATCTGTATTATGAGATCCATGCTCTTCAGTTGAAGAAATACCCCTAAATAAGGATTTACGTGCAATTTCACTCTAAATTTTACCATTGCCATTTTGGTGGCAGCAGTGAGATTTTTTTTACATTTTTTACCTATTTTTTGGCATTTTTTTTTTTAAACTAAGATAAAAATCAAAAATTTGAGAAAACCCCTCCCCAGACATTTGTTTCTAGATTCCAAAAAGCAAAAAAGTTCATATTTCACAAATGCAATTTTAGTTAAGCTCTCCATACATTTTTTGGGCAAAAAATAAAGTTTTTTGACATTTTTGGTCAAAAACTGATATCATTGTGTTTAGGGTAAAAATCTGTTTCTAAAGATGTATTCTTTCATACAGTTTATGCAATTAGTTTGAGAGTTTATGCTATTATTAGGTCTACCCCAGCCTTAAGCTTTTCTTTATTTTTGACCATATTTTGTTGTTGTTTTAACCATTTGAATAGTCTTTGTCAATTTTGTCCAGGTTTGTCAATACCATAATGTCGATGTCTTTGTTTCGAGAATAGAAAATTTGTTCTGTTCTCTTTTGGGTGAGGAAACTTTCTTGCTTCAATAGTGGGCCTACTATTAGGCTTAGTGTTTTGTCCAGGATTTTGTCTTGAGTAAAGTGCATTAAAAAGTTCACTCTGTTTGTTCACCATAAATTTGCAATATGATGTGGCGTTTTTAACTAAGTCATACTTGACTCTTGACACTGATTTATCTGTGCTTTCTTCATTGGTGCTTGCGACGCATAGATTAAAAACATCATCCAACTTTTGTCGAAAGTGGTGTAAATCAGATTTGAAATTGTCCCCGTAGTCTGAGATCTTTTGCCAAAGTGTTTTGTTGAAGTGATGGTACAATTGTACGTCTGCAGAATTCCACAGTCGTATTTTATCTTTAGTAGTGTCCAACAAATCGCTCCTTTCTGATCGTGCGTTCTGTCTGATATAAAGAATGTCTTCCATACCCCAGCACATAAGTTTGCGAAGCACGAGTAACGATTCGTCAAAGTATTCCGAGATCAAAATCAAATCAAAGTCTGACGATAACTTCTTGATATACCTATCAACTATCGTTCTGTTTTGAAAATGGCGCATATGCAGACCTAGGTCCATCATCTGGTTATTGTTTAAAGAGAAAGCCTCTGTATTCGGAGTCTGTAGCCATTTCAATATTTTTGAATCCGTTGTTGCGTTACCTTCAATGGACTTTGCATAGCCAAAGAACGTGAAAGCAGATTCAAACTGCCACACAGGGTCCCGTAAGATAGATACATACTTCGTACCATCTTTCATTAAATAATTAAATAAAGGACGTCTATATCTAATATGTATCGTCGACATATCGTAACCCCTATATTTAGTGTACATTCCTTTGGGAACATTGAGAGGCGGAAGTAATATCCGTGGAGATATACTGATGTATCTAACATGACCATTGCGTGGATCTATGGCACTAAATAGAAACGACAGATTTTTGTTGTATCCATATAACTGGATTATCAGTTTAAGGGTGGTGCTTGCAGTTTTATGTGTTTTGATATAAACTACTTGGTTTGATGGTTGGCAGGTCTGGTATTCGATGGTCGTCTTAGGCTGGTTTGATGTGGAAATTGGGCGCCAAGTACGAATGTCTCCATGTGTCATTCCATTAGACTTTCTGAAATGTTTAAAAGAAATATTTGAACTTTAGATCGCTTGTCAGTCAAAACTAATAACAGCAGGGCCTACAAAGAGTTTCATTTTACTTAGAGTTTCTCTTAAACTGAAGATAAGAGAAGATGCTCATCTTTTAGGTTACAGAGAGTGAAATTCACCCAAAATTTATATATGAAAAAGCAATGAGTAGTTACACAAAGATGTTGAAAGTATAGGCCGCGCGCAACGTTGCGAAAAGTCACGCATCTTTTAGCATGTAGTAGCGTGTTTCTACTATATGTAGTAGTTGGTTGGTTGGTGGGTGATCTGGTTGATTGTGACAAAACTACGAGCTAAGGTTTGGTAGAAACAATTCAGTTGATGGTGATACATCATCCTCCATCAACCACTTTTTTACGAATTCAAGTTGTTTCGAGTGAGTTGTCGAGGCTTTTTCGTAGAAACACCATCGGTAGACAGATCACCAACCAAATTGTTGGAACAAAAAATACGGTTGATGGATAATTTGCCGCTGACTGACTAATAGTAGAAACATGCTATGTGTGTAACGTTCACCAAATGTTCACAAACCCATCGTGACAGTTTCAATAATAATATTCGGTGCCTTTGGAATTTTCTCAACCGGCAAGGAATCTAGTATCATGAAGACCTATCATGAGTGCAACAAGTATGAACATCAGAACTTGAACGCAAAATGTGTCTATCATCATCCCCCGGGCATCATCCCCACTCTTGCGAGGTGAAAAAATGATAAGTGATTCGATGATCGACAGATCAATTGAAACTCATTAGAATTTGAAAGTGACAATTTGAAACATATAGACCTTTCTTCAGGAGACCTTTTACATTGTGCGTACTTTTTGAGTTTAAAAAACCTTTAAAAATATTATCCAAGAGTTTAAAACCAAACAATGTAAAGTATTCCGATTCACTAAAGGATGGGAATCTGCAAGAATGTGTACTTACGTATGGAATAAGAAGTTGAGGTAGCAGCAGATAATATTTGTGAGACATAATACAACGAGGCAGCAGAACAACTGGTTAAGTTTCTGAAAACAAAATCCAACAAAATGATAAAAAATGAAACACAAAAACGGAGCTATACGACAGATTCGTCTGATCAGAAAGATCGCAAATGAGACTGAAGGAAGCAGGCCAGATGTTGGCGTATATAGGCCTAGGCCTATACATTTTGAATCAAAGAAAAATGTGTTCAACCATCAAGTTCATCCCGCATCCTGACCGATTTTGATAAAGCAGATGCATATAGCTGAGCGGCTATAGGCGTTACTACGAAATTTTGATGATTATTATAACGTCCGCTTAGCGTCTTCGCGTAGGCCTATACGTACATAAATCTGCCAACCTGTTATATTTTTAATAAGTAATAATAATTATGTAGTCTCCCTCAGTGGCGGCGGAAGGTAAACATTTTAGGGGGGGGCGGCTTTTTTGAGCAAAAATGGTCGGAGGAAAATTATGATTTTTTTTGTAATGCGCGCGTAGCGCGCGCAAAAAAAATCGGTCAAATCGGCTAATTTCAGCTAAAAATTACTTGAAGTTTGCGCAAAAATGGCCAATTTTTTACTAAAGATTGACAAAATATCTGAAAATTCGCGCGAAGCGCGCAAATTTTTTTTGATTTTTAACGTTTATATTATCAAAACAAAGGGAACATTTCAATTTCCTTTCCTTTTCTTTTTTTCTTCTTTTTTTTTGAGGGGGTCCGTCCCCCCCTCGTGAAAATTTTTTTGGGGGACGTGTCCCCCCCCCCTTCCCCCCGGGTCCGCCGCCTATGGTCTCCCTGTTCGATCGTATCAGATTTCTATGGTCATATTCCCGAGCCTCGTTATCGAGCCTCAGTCTCCGAGCCTCACTACAAAACCCGTCATGATCCATCGGTGTGTAGGTTATCGAAATATGAATCGCTGAAGATAGAACTGAAGATAACACTTTTACACTGCCCCACCCCACCCCACCCAAAAAAAAATGCGGAAACCAACTAAATGATCTTCTAATGATAATTAAAGATATACACATAAACTTACCAAGTACATAGCAGAAACTCTTTGCAGCTTCCAAAGCTCCTTAAGGAGTGTTGGTCAGTATTACATCAACTTTCAAGATAAAAAAAAAATACGAATAAATAGAAGATTCTCAAGCTAAACACCAAAAACTAACAAACGTTTTAAACACGTTATGTGTTCTCAAAACATTGTAGACACGTTTAAATGTTTAAAAACTGACGTTTTGAATACATTTAAAAACGCAATTCTATTTTTCATTTTCATTTTTCACTTTTCATGAAAACCTCCGTAAAATAAAGAAGCCTTTTACACTGGTCATTGTTTGAGTTGGTCTCCTAGCTTCTCATACCACTGTGAAAGCTTGTGAAGCAACCTTATTTGCGGAGGTTTTAATTGTTTGCTCTATACATTCTTACGCAAATAATTACTCTCGAGTCTGTTTTAATTGCGACTGTCGATAATAACAAAGGACATTTATTTATTAACTCATACACAAAAAAATTCGCCACGATCAAGAACCGTTGATCTTCAGGCGCGTATCCTGGGGGGGGCCATACCGGCACGTGCCCCCCCCCGGGGTCAAAAAGAGGGGCGCCAAAAAAGAGAAAAGAAAAAAGAGAGAAAGAAAGAAGAAGAAAAAGAAAGAAAGAAAAAAGGGAGGGAGGGGCGAAAAAAAGAGAGAAAAGAAAGAAAGAGTGAGAAAAGAAGGGGAAGAAAGGGGGGAGGGGCGCAAAGGGAAAAAAAGAAAGAGAAAAAAAAAAAGGAGGGCGCAAAAAGGACAGAAAAAAAGGAAAAGGAAAGAAAAGAGAAAGAGGGAGGGGCGCAAAAACAAAAGAAAAAGAAAGCGGGAGAGGAGGAAGGAAAGTAAAATTAAAAAAGAAGAAAGGAGGAAGGGCGCAAAAAAGGAAAGAAAAAGAAAGAGGGAAAATGATTGGCGCAAAAAGAAAAGAAAAAGAGATAAAAGAAGAGAAAGAGGGTGGGCGCAAAAAGAAAGAAAAAGAAAGGAAAGGAAAGGGAAGAAACAGAGGAAGGGGCGCAAACAAGGAAATAAAAGAAGGAAAAGGACAGAAAGGAAAGAGAAAAGAAGCAGGGAGGGGCACGAAAAGGAAAGGAAAAAGAAAGGAGAAAGAAGGAAAAGATAAAAGAAAGAGGCAGGGGCGCAAAAAGGAAAGAAAAAGAAGGAAAGGGGAAAGAAAGGAAAGACAAAATGGAAAGATAGAAGAAATAAGGAGGGGTGCATAATATAAAAGGGAAAGAAAATGGAAAAGGAAACATTGGGAAGAGTATAGAGAAAGATCGAGGGGCGCAAAAAGTATAGAAAGGGAAAGAAGGAGGCCCAAAAAAGGAAAGAAAATGGAAAGACAGAAGAGAAGAAAGGAGGAGGGGCGC